>JAMFTG010000784.1:0-20000 GCA_023974075.1 Chaenocephalus aceratus
ACATGTAAGAAGTAGAAAGTACAGGTATGTGTGTTCAACATGTAAGAAGTAGAAAGTACAGGTATTTGGGTTCAACATGTAAGAAGTAGAAAGTACAGGTATTTGTGTTCAACGTATAAGAAGTAGAAAGTACAGGTATTTGAGTTCAACATGTAAGAAGTAGAAAGTACAGGTATTTGAGTTCAACATGTAAGAAGTAGAAAGTACAGGTATTTGGGTTCAACATGTGAGAAGTAGAAAGTAAAGGTATTTGGGTTCAACATGTAAGAAGTAGAAAGTACAGGTATTTGGGTTCAACATGTGAGAAGTAGAAAGTACAGGTATTTGGGTTCAACATGTAAGAAGTAGAAAGTACAGGTATTTGGGTTCAACATGTGAGAAGTAGAAAGTACAGGTATTTGAGTTCAACATGTAAGAAGTAGAAAGTACAGGTATTTGAGTTCAACATGTAAGAAGTAGAAAGTACAGGTATTTGAGTTCAACATATAAGAAGTAGAAAGTACAGGTATTTGGGTTCAACATGTAAGAAGTAGAAAGTACAGGTATTTGTGTTCAACATGTAAGAAGTAGAAAGTACAGGTATTTGGGTTCAACATGTGAGAAGTAGAAAGTTCAGGTATTTGGGTTCAACATGTAAGAAGTAGAAAGTACAGGTATTTGAGTTCAACATGTAAGAAGTAGAAAGTACAGGTATTTGTGTTCAACATGTAAGAAGTAGAAAGTACAGGTATTTGGGTTCAACATGTGAGAAGTAGAAAGTACAGGTATTTGAGTTCAACATGTAAGAAGTAGAAAGTACAGGTATTTGTGTTCAACATGTAAGAAGTAGAATGTACAGGTATTTGGGTTCAACATGTGAGAAGTAGAAAGTTCAGGTCTTTGAGTTCAACATGTGAGAAGTAGAAAGTACAGGTATTTGAGTTCAACATGTAAGAAGTAGAAAGTACAGGTATTTGTGTTCAACATGTAAGAAGTAGAAAGTACAGGTATTTGTGTTCAACATGTAAGAAGTAGAAAGTACAGGTATTTGGGTTCAACATGTAAGAAGTAGAAAGTACAGGTATTTGAGTTCAACATGTAAGAAGTAGAAAGTACAGGTATTTGGGTTCAACATGTAAGAAGTAGAAAGTACAGGTATTTGGGTTCAACATGTGAGAAGTAGAAAGTACAGGTATTTGAGTTCAACATGTAAGAAGTAGAAAGTACAGGTATTTGAGTTCAACATGTAAGAAGTAGAAAGTACAGGTATTTGAGTTCAACATGTAAGAAGTAGAAAGTACAGGTATTTGAGTTCAACATATAAGAAGTAGAAAGTACAGGTATTTGGGTTCAACATGTAAGAAGTAGAAAGTACAGGTATTTGGGTTCAACATGTAAGAAGTAGAAAGTACAGGTATTTGGGTTCAACATGTAAGAAGTAGAAAGTTCAGGTATTTGAGTTCAACATGTAAGAAGTAGAAAGTACAGGTATTTGGGTTCAACATGTAAGAAGTAGAAAGTACAGGTATTTGAGTTCAACATGTAAGAAGTAGAAAGTACAGGTATTTGAGTTCAACATGTAAGAAGTAGAAAGTTCAGGTATTTGTGTTCAACATGTAAGAAGTAGAAAGTACAGGTATTTGGGTTCAACATGTGAGAAGTAGAAAGTTCAGGTATTTGGGTTCAACATGTAAGAAGTAGAAAGTACAGGTATTTGAGTTCAACATGTAAGAAGTAGAAAGTACAGGTATTTGTGTTCAACATGTAAGAAGTAGAAAGTACAGGTATTTGGGTTCAACATGTGAGAAGTAGAAAGTACAGGTATTTGTGTTCAACATGTAAGAAGTAGAAAGTACAGGTATTTGTGTTCAACATGTAAGAAGTAGAAAGTACAGGTATTTGTGTTCAACATGTAAGAAGTAGAAAGTACAGGTATTTGGGTTCAACATGTAAGAAGTAGAAAGTACAGGTATTTGAGTTCAACATGTAAGAAGTAGAAAGTACAGGTATTTGAGTTCAACATGTAAGAAGTAGAAAGTACAGGTATTTGAGTTCAACATATAAGAAGTAGAAAGTACAGGTATTTGGGTTCAACATGTAAGAAGTAGAAAGTACAGGTATTTGGGTTCAACATGTAAGAAGTAGAAAGTACAGGTATTTGGGTTCAACATGTAAGAAGTAGAAAGTTCAGGTATTTGAGTTCAACATGTAAGAAGTAGAAAGTACAGGTATTTGGGTTCAACATGTAAGAAGTAGAAAGTACAGGTATTTGAGTTCAACATGTAAGAAGTAGAAAGTACAGGTATTTGAGTTCAACATGTAAGAAGTAGAAAGTTCAGGTATTTGTGTTCAACATGTAAGAAGTAGAAAGTACAGGTATTTGGGTTCAACATGTGAGAAGTAGAAAGTTCAGGTATTTGGGTTCAACATGTAAGAAGTAGAAAGTACAGGTATTTGAGTTCAACATGTAAGAAGTAGAAAGTACAGGTATTTGTGTTCAACATGTAAGAAGTAGAAAGTACAGGTATTTGGGTTCAACATGTGAGAAGTAGAAAGTACAGGTATTTGTGTTCAACATGTAAGAAGTAGAAAGTACAGGTATTTGTGTTCAACATGTAAGAAGTAGAAAGTACAGGTATTTGTGTTCAACATGTAAGAAGTAGAAAGTACAGGTATTTGGGTTCAACATGTAAGAAGTAGAAAGTACAGGTATTTGAGTTCAACATGTAAGAAGTAGAAAGTACAGGTATTTGGGTTCAACATGTAAGAAGTAGAAAGTACAGGTATTTGGGTTCAACATGTGAGAAGTAGAAAGTACAGGTATTTGAGTTCAACATGTAAGAAGTAGAAAGTACAGGTATTTGAGTTCAACATGTAAGAAGTAGAAAGTACAGGTATTTGAGTTCAACATGTAAGAAGTAGAAAGTACAGGTATTTGAGTTCAACATGTAAGAAGTAGAAAGTACAGGTATTTGGGTTCAACATGTAAGAAGTAGAAAGTACAGGTATTTGTGTTCAACATGTAAGAAGTAGAAAGTACAGGTATTTGGGTTCAACATGTAAGAAGTAGAAAGTTCAGGTATTTGAGTTCAACATGTAAGAAGTAGAAAGTACAGGTATTTGGGTTCAACATGTAAGAAGTAGAAAGTACAGGTATTTGAGTTCAACATGTAAGAAGTAGAAAGTACAGGTATTTGAGTTCAACATGTAAGAAGTAGAAAGTTCAGGTATTTGTGTTCAACATGTAAGAAGTAGAAAGTACAGGTATTTGGGTTCAACATGTAAGAAGTAGAAAGTACAGGTATTTGAGTTCAACATGTAAGAAGTAGAAAGTACAGGTATTTGGGTTCAACATGTAAGAAGTAGAAAGTACAGGTATTTGGGTTCAACATGTGAGAAGTAGAAAGTACAGGTATTTGAGTTCAACATGTAAGAAGTAGAAAGTACAGGTATTTGGGTTCAACATGTAAGAAGTAGAAAGTACAGGTATTTGAGTTCAACATGTAAGAAGTAGAAAGTACAGGTATTTGTGTTCAACATGTAAGAAGTAGAAAGTACAGGTATTTTGGTTCAACATGTGAGAAGTAGAAAGTACAGGTATTTGAGTTCAACATGTAAGAAGTAGAAAGTACAGGTATTTGTGTTCAACATGTAAGAAGTAGAAAGTACAGGTATTTGTGTTCAACATGTAAGAAGTAGAAAGTACAGGTATTTGGGTTCAACATGTAAGAAGTAGAAAGTACAGGTATTTGGGTTCAACATGTAAGAAGTAGAAAGTACAGGTATTTGAGTTCAACATGTAAGAAGTAGAAAGTACAGGTATTTGGGTTCAACATGTAAGAAGTAGAAAGTACAGGTATTTGGGTTCAACATGTGAGAAGTAGAAAGTACAGGTATTTGAGTTCAACATGTAAGAAGTAGAAAGTACAGGTATTTGAGTTCAACATGTAAGAAGTAGAAAGTACAGGTATTTGAGTTCAACGTGTAAGAAGTAGAAAGTACAGGTATTTGAGTTCAACATATAAGAAGTAGAAAGTACAGGTATTTGGGTTCAACATGTAAGAAGTAGAAAGTACAGGTATTTGTGTTCAACATGTAAGAAGTAGAAAGTACAGGTATTTGGGTTCAACATGTAAGAAGTAGAAAGTTCAGGTATTTGAGTTCAACATGTAAGAAGTAGAAAGTACAGGTATTTGGGTTCAACATGTAAGAAGTAGAAAGTACAGGTATTTGAGTTCAACATGTAAGAAGTAGAAAGTACAGGTATTTGAGTTCAACATGTAAGAAGTAGAAAGTTCAGGTATTTGTGTTCAACATGTAAGAAGTAGAAAGTACAGGTATTTGGGTTCAACATGTAAGAAGTAGAAAGTACAGGTATTTGAGTTCAACATGTAAGAAGTAGAAAGTACAGGTATTTGGGTTCAACATGTAAGAAGTAGAAAGTACAGGTATTTGGGTTCAACATGTGAGAAGTAGAAAGTACAGGTATTTGTGTTCAACATGTAAGAAGTAGAAAGTACAGGTATTTGAGTTCAACATGTAAGAAGTAGAAAGTACAGGTATTTGAGTTCAACATGTAAGAAGTAGAAAGTACAGGTATTTGAGTTCAACATATAAGAAGTAGAAAGTACAGGTATTTGGGTTCAACATGTAAGAAGTAGAAAGTACAGGTATTTGAGTTCAGAATGTAAGAAGTAGAAAGTACAGGTATTTGAGTTCAACATGTAAGAAGTAGAAAGTACAGGTATTTGAGTTCAACATGTAAGAAGTAGAAAGTACAGGTATTTGGGTTCAACATGTAAGAAGTCAAAGTAAAAATGTCGTCGGAAAAATAAGTAGTGGAGTAAAGTACTGATACCAGAACAATGTACTTAAGGACCGTAACAACGTATTTGTACTCCACTACTTCCCACCTCTGAAACACACACACACACACACACACACACACACACACACACACACTCTTCTCTCTCCAGTTCTACTCAGGCCACCGGTCTCCTCACATCCCGTTCCGCCTCCTCCACCTGGTCTGGACTCACGCTCGTCACCTGGCAGGATACGAGCAGCAGGACGCCCACGAGTTCCTCATCGCCGCGCTGGACGTCCTGCACAGACACTGCAAAGGTTTCACATCACACACACACTCTTTAGATTTTACTGCATCGAGAGGAAGGAGCTCACACACTCCTGAGAAGCAGAATCTCTTGTTGCCCAAAGTGGTGAAACACACATTGATGTGATTGGACGATACTACAAACAATCCTGATCAGAGCCCCCTTATAAATACACCGTGTGCACGTAGACAAAACCTCTAGTGTGTGTGTGTGTGTGTGTGTGTGTGTGTGTGTGTGTGTGTGTGTGTGTGTGTGTGTGTGTGTGTGTGTGTGTGTGTGTGTGTGTGTGTGTGTGTGTGTGTGTGTGTGTGTGTGTGTGTGTGTGTGTGTGTGTGTGTGTGTGTGTGTGTGTGTGTGTGTGTGTGTGTGTGTGTGTGTGTGTGTGTGTGTGTGTGTGTGTGTGTGTGTTTCGTTCTCCTTTGCAGACGACAACGGGAAGAAAGCCAACAACCCGAACCACTGTAACTGCATCATCGATCAGATCTTCACGGGGGGGCTGCAGTCTGACGTCACCTGCCAAGTGTGCCAGTAAGTGTGCACTCTTTTTTTAATAATTTGCTCGTTGTGTGTGTGTGTGTGTGTGTGTGTGTGTGTGTGTGCACTGCAGCAACACTTAACTGTATTTCACTGTATGTGGCTCTCTACTTCCACCTGCTGGACAAAGGGAGAATATTCCACTCTGGGATCTGACACTTGAAAATGCATTCCTACTTTTTTTCAAGATTAAATACTGAAGGCTTTCATTGTCATGGCTACAGTGTAGTTATGACAATGAAATGATTAGGTCACTATAAGCCATATAGGATTTCTTAAAGCTGATGCAGGCAATATACAAATAAAACATCAACAGAGTGCTGCTAGTGTGGTACTGTTCTAGTCTGGGGCTGCTCGGTGTGGGAAAAGAACAAATTGCAATTATTTTGACTGATATGGCAAATGCGAAATTATCCACAATATTAGATATCGATTGTTTGTAATGTGATCGATTGTTTACTTTACATCATTACTCTCAGTAACTTGTGTCTGATGTTTTCAGAGGATCTGTACCATCACATATGTTTCATCTAGTCTGTAGAATATGATACGTAGAAACCACAATACTTCATTTAAAATGCCTTTTAAAAACGACTGTGCTTCAAACGGTCGTACAAGAGCTCGGATGGATTTGAAGGCCAAGTGCAGACGTTTCAAATCTCACTTATCTGAATAAAAAAAAAATCACACGGTACATTTTAGATTTATATTCAATCTAATATTTAATAATCCATTCCTTGCACAATTAATATATATATATAATATCATGCTTATATTTTTTTACTGTATATTTGTATTTCCACATGTATATTTTTTACTTTTTTTAATGCTATTTTATTTCTATTGGAGACGTTTACATTTTTTGGAAAATTGTATTTCTAGTGTTTGTTTTTTTATGCGTGCTTCTTAGTTATCATGAAGCTGTCTTTGGCTCTTTGCTGCTGGAACAATGTTCCCTCTGTGGGACTAATGAGGAAGGGACTCTGATTCACGGCGCTGCTGATGAGTCTTCCAGTCACACTTTACTTCACTTCGTAGTTTTCCTTTATTTAGACAGACATGTTAGGGAGGCTTTAAACTGCTGCACTGGGCCTGCACCTCCTAATGTCCACCTGATCCTGATCCCTGCGTGTCTGAATAAAGGGAAACTGGAAGACCAATCGTCATCAGTGGGTCGACAGGTATGTGCAGCGTGTTCCTCTTCTCATGCGTCCTCTTCTCGTGTCCTCCTCCCAGCGGCGTCTCCACCACCATCGACCCGTTCTGGGACATCAGTCTGGATCTGCCCGGCTCCTCCTCCCCCTTCTGGCCTCTCAGCCCCGGGGGGGACGGGGCGGCGCTGAACGGAGAGAAGAACCACGCCTCGGGGGCCACGACGCTCACAGACTGTCTGCGCAGGTAACGGCCGTTAAAGGTCTCCTGTTATACTATTTGTAGGCATATTTTTTCAGCCCTGTTACCAAAGGGCTGATTCTGGGTCTAAAGCTTTAAAAAAAAAAAATACATTTGAAAAGAAAAAGAGGGGGCGGAGCTTATGCAGGAGAATTCTACCCAGAAACTCAGCTAAACGCCGCGGTGATTAACGGCCCGTCCACACAGCGGCGTGCGTTGACGCTTCACCATTCGCTTTGAATGGGGTGACGTCACTTTTCGCCGAACTGCATTGTGGGAAGCGACGTGGAGCTTTGCTGGCGTGGCTCGCTGCAATGTTCAACTTTTGAAGCCTCGGCAGAAGCGTCAGTCAATCTAATCGTATGCCAGTCCAAGCTCTAGCCAATCAAACCGCTGCTTGTGTGTCCGGGGCGAGAGATTCATGTGATTGGTTGTTGGTCGAGTTTCAGACACGCCCACCGGCAAGCTTCAACGCACGCAGCCGTGTGGACGGGCCGTAACCGCCATATCATGTTCCAAACCACGTTCCAAACCACATCAAGGATCATTTCTGAAACAGCTCAAAGGCTTTCTCTCTCTCAGGTTTACCACAAGCTGAGTTGCTTTTTATTTCCTGCTTCTTTACACACACATCTCTTCCATTTCCACACGGCATCTATTGCACGTCTGTCCGTCCTGGGAGAGGGATCCCTCCTCTGCTGCTCTCCCTGAGGTTTCTCCCATGTTCCCTTTAAACTGTGGGGTTTCTCCGGAAGTGTTTCCTTGTACGATGTGAGGGTCTAAGGACATAGGGTCTAAGGACAGAGGGTCTGAGGACAGAGGGTCTGAGGACAGAGGGGCTAAGGACAGAGGGGCTAAGTACAGAGGGTCTAAGGACAGAGGGTCTAAGGACAGAGGGTCTGAGGACAGAGGGTCTGAGGACAGAGGGTCTAAGGACAGAGGGTCTAAGGACAGAGGGTCTAAGGACAGAGGGTCTGAGGACAGAGGGTGTCGTATTGTCATACTGATATTCTGTACACACTGTGAAGTCCACTGAGACAAATGTAACATTTGTGATATTGGGCTATAAATAAACATTGATTGATTGATTGATTGACAGACTCTCTCCAGTACAGGTTAGCTCTGAGTGTTAGCATGCTAATCTAAACAAAGACCATATTACGTCCAAAACAAGTCGCGCATTGTTTCTGATAGCAACGTTTCTGATTGGGCCGTGGATCCACATTTCAGATGTTACGTCACATAGGACGCAAATCTGGATCAGCTCCGTTGTTCCCCGTTTTTAGAGACGGAGGAAAAGAGAGAGGGTTTTATTTCCTGACGCTGCGTGAGTTCCCCGACACACCGGGGACACACCGGGGACACACCGGGGACACACCGGGGACACATGTTGATGTATAAAAGACATCAAAAAGTGCATTTTGCATGATAGGAAACCTTTAAGGCACACACACACACACACACACACACACACACACACACACACACACACACACACACACACACACACACACACACATTCTCTCTCTCTAAATCTCCTCTGGTTTCAGGTTCACTCGGCCGGAGCACCTCGGCAGCGGCGCCAAAATCAAGTGCAGCGGTTGCCATAGTTACCAGGAGTCGACCAAACAGCTGACCATGAAGAAACTTCCCATCGTCGCCTGCTTCCACCTCAAAGTGAGACTGACTGATGATGATATATATATATATATTTATATATATAGATATAGATATTATTAATCAGAGCGGAGTTATAATTCTCTGTTTCTGCTTCCAGAGGTTTGAGCACTCGGCCAAACTGCGGAGGAAGATCACCACGTACGTCTCCTTCCCTCTGGAGCTGGACATGACGCCCTTCATGGCCTCCAGGTGAACACACAATACACACAATTCAATAAGATGTGCATCGAGGGAAAGCAATCTCTGACAGTCTGATATGCTGTGTGTGTGTGAGGGGGTTTAGTTGAAGTGTGTGTGTGTCTATATTCTATATGCAAAAAGACTGATTTCAACCAGGTGTAGATCAATAGTTGCATCTCTGATTTGGAGGCTTGGTGTCCGTTCAGATTTGTCTATATGATGTGTATAAATGGCCCGAAGCTGAGAGTCGCACTGCAGTGAATACTTTATTTGTGAGGATGGATCTAAAGAGCGAACGGATGTGTTTTCATACAAAGAAAAAGACATTTATTGCGGACTCTCAAAACCAGTTTTTCACAAGTGTGTCCTGCTGTGTTTCAGCAAAGAGAGCCGGATGAACGGGCAGTACCAGCAGACCGTGGACCCCTTCAACAACGACAACAAGTACGACAAACATCGCTGAAATGAAAAGTGTCCTTTGGGTGTCCTTCCTGTGTTCTGCTTTCTGAAGGAAATGAAATTAAATGCACTTTTAAGATAACTCCGGTTTTCTGTGAGGTGAAATCACTGTTTGTGGTCTGGCAAAATCAAAGATAACAACAACAACAACAACAACAACAACAACAACGTATAATGGTGAGAATATTCGATGTATACTGTAGCTAGACTGGTAACTGTTGTTGATCCATGTGTTTCAGGTACAGTCTGTTTGCAGTGGTGAACCACCAGGGGACGCTAGAGAGCGGCCATTACACCACCTTCATCCGGCAGCACAAGGACCAGTGGTTCAAATGTGACGACGCCATCATCACCAAGGCCAGCATCAGGGACGTGCTGGACAGCGAGGGGTGAGGCAGATTTATTAACTTGAATCTCTATTATTCAAACATATGAACCGTCTGTTCAGTTCTGTCGGGACGTGCTGGACAGCGAGGGGTGAGGCAGAGCACAGATCAAAAAAGGGCCACAACACATATTATAAAGCCTTAACGCAGTGGTTTTCAAACTGTGGGGTGGGACCCCTGGTGGGTCGCGGAAGTACTGCAGGGGGGGCGCGGGAAGATTTTTTAAATTTTATTATTTTCTCCCTTTAGCTTTTTTAAGCACCTTGAGATGACGTTGTTTTTAAAGTGTGCTATATAAATCAAATGTATTATTATTATTATTATTATTATTATTATTATTATTCAATTGTAAACAAACACTGCTCAAAAATATGTCATTGGTCAGAGAGCTGTGGGCTAATGCTGCCTTTTGCAACATCAGACTTGTGTGAGAGGCTTTTCTTGCTGCCATCAAAACGAAATACAGATCAAAGCTGAACATTGAGAATGAACTGAGAGGCAGTCTCAAAACAACAGCCCCGCTTTGAGGGAAAGCAAGCACACTCAAGTCATTGATAACCTAGTGTGGAATAGGAATGGTAAAGTGATGTGATCGTTTGCAACCTGCAGTAGAAATAGAAGTTCATTAATATATTTTCCTTAAAGAAATTTGAATTTAAAAATCTACTACTCAGGGAAGAAGGCCTGCTAGTTTTAATTAGCCCAAATTAATTCACAGTATCTATTACAAGCACTTTAGTTCATGTGTAATCCATAATAAAATATACAATTATAGTTGGATCTTTATATCTTCTTATTATTAGCAGAGAAAATGTAATGTTTTTACAACAATATACAATTAATACAAGGGGGGGCCCGACTGAAAAAGTTTGGGAACCACTGCCTTAACGTCATGGAATAAGTATGATATCATATTTGTACCTGTTGCTATGATTTGGAGGCGCGTCACACTCCTGCTCCAGCCGAAAAGGATGATTTTATAACAGGTTTTAGGAAAAATAATGACTCCATCGGTATCGGTAAAAAAAAGTGACTAAATGGCTAATTCCACAATGATAGCAACAAGTACCTTAACTACCATTTAACGTGTTCACGGTTAATCATTAATATGCCATACATAGCACTCGGTTAATGATCCACGGTGAGAAGTTTTAAGGTGCGATATCCTTTTTTCCTATTAAACATCCCCGAGATAAGGCAAGTTTCTGGTATTGATAATCAAAGTGGCTCTGGGGGCTAGGCTAACATTATGCTTTCCAGTGGCGAACCGTGGCTATCACAACTGGACCTTCTGTAGACAGATTTTCTTACATTTTATTTATATAATTAAATCGATGTTTTTGTTTGTTTTATCTGAGTGTTTATTTACGGTCCTAAGTAGCCAAACCATAGGCGGAGTTTGACATTTGAACACGCTACAATACTATTAACCAGTGTCCTACCTTATTAAAATATTGATTTACGAAATATTTGTATTGCAACGGTTTTCGACGTAGTGATGCTGTAACATATTTCAGCCACTAGGGGGAGCAATGCCAAAATCCGCCTATGAGCCAAACACTGTGAATTCGGCTGGATAAGGGTACACTGTGTGGAGAAGTTCTGCTTGCAATTCAGTCTAGCTTTGTAAGTTTAACATAAAAACAACTCCAAAGCTGTCTACTATTGCTGTTTCTGTCGCTTCATCGCAGCAGCGACGTCATGACGTGGACATCTCGGGCTTTGGTTGGTTGAAAACCGAACTGGTACTCAATTGGTTCATCGAGCAAACCAAACTACCACCAGCAGAGAGCTTGAATAATATATAGCAGTTGTTGTGGAAATATTTTCCAGGGTCCATAACTTTGACCCAGTTCAAACCGTCCTGACTGAGCACCGGCACCTGTAGCCTTGGTGCTGTGCTCCGTGTTGTCTCCCTGCCCCTGCCTGTGGGCGTCAGCTGATAGCGGTGTTATCATTCATCTCGTTATGCAGCATGTTGATGATTCTCTCCGAACCAGCTAAACACATCTGGGGTAGAGTTCTTCAGATTTGACGTGGCAACTCTCCCGTGAAGTCAGAACCTCTGGCTCTTGGACTTGTCTTGTGAATCCTCCGGCCGAAGCTCCAAATAAACCCATCAGTGTTTGCCATCAAACCTCCAGCTCTCCCCGTGTCCCTTTGAGTCGGTGACTCCTCCGCATCGCGACACGGACGTTTCCCCCACAGCAGTGCATAAGAGGTGTTAGTGGTGCTGCAATGTGACCTCATTTGACTTTTCTCTCTCCCCAGGTACCTCTTGTTTTATCACAAACAGTTCCTGGAGTACGAGTAGTTCCCAGCAGAGGAGACGAGGGAGGATCATAGTGGAAAGGAGTGATGAGAGAGAGGCAAGGAAACAAACAGAAACCTGCCTGTATCCCTCTTACATACTAACCTAGTTCAACTGCACCACATCCAAGAGAAAACACGTGCACAAACGAAAATGCAAGACGTTTGAAGGAGAGGTCGGTACAGGATGTTGCATTAAACATTGTTCACTTGAACTTAAAGGATGAAGAAGAATAGTCTTTACTTGATTCCAGACATTAGCCGTGTTGCATCCTGACGTTTCCCTCCTTTTCTCAGCGTCACAGAAGGTTATTCTAAACCTTCATTAACCCAGGAGATGCTGTTTTTCGCCGTGTAGACGACCAAATATAACAAGGGGGGAAGTTGTCTTATTATGCTGTTTCGTTTCAAATGCAAAATCACCTGAAGAATGGAAATATTAACGTTGTATAGAGAGAAAGTTAATTCCATTGATCACCCGTGTCGTTGTCGGTAAGATAGGAAACGTCGTCTATAACGTAGGATAGTGAATTGTATATTTTTATACATACTGTAATTTGAATTGTTTGTTTACGATTTAGCATTCTCCCTAAAAGAAATGTGTGCCGTCAATCATGTTTTTTTATTACACAAAAAAGGAAAAAAGTGCCGTAATTGTTGTCATGGAAACTGCTGCTATGGCGGATTTTGTTTATTTTATATGTTTCGGTTTTAATTGTACGGAAGCCACGAGAAGCCAGTGAGAAAAAATGATTTAGCTAGAATTATTTTCTATTTCTATATTAATGTATATGTTTAAAAAAAGGATTACATAATTTTTTTGTCCGTAAGAAGAAGTGGTGTGTTGTTGTAATACTCACGTCGGCCACAAGAGGTTTCACGAGAATAATTAGTTATTGCTATTTCATTTTATCTGTAAAAAAAAGTGTGTGTGTGTGTGTGTGTGTGTGTGTGTGTGTGTGTGTGTGTGTGTGTGTGTGTGTGTGTGTGTGTGTGTGTGTGTGTGTGTGTGTGTGTGTGTGTGTGTGTGTGTGTGTGTGTGTGTGTGTGTGTGTGTGTGTGTGTGTGTGTGTGTGTGTGTGTGTGTGTGTGTGTGTGTGTGTGTGTGTGTGTGTGTGTGTGTGTGTGTGTGTGTGTGTGTGTGTGGCTGTGTGTGTGGCTGTGTGTGTGTGTGTGGCTGTGTGTGTGTGTGGCTGTGTGTGTGTGTGTGGCTGTGTGTGTGTGTGTGGCTGTGTGGCTGTGTGTATGCACGTGTGTCGTGCGTATGCTCTTATGTCCGTATACTGAATCAGTACTTTGCATCAGCATGCCGTCAGAGCTGGGTATCACAGTTTGAAGGAGTTTTTTTCCACATGTTGATGATGATGTATGTATGTAGAAGTATATATATGTACAGTTAGTATGTAAGAGAAGACGAATGAAGAAGCCTCAAAGTGGATTTTGGGTTCGTTAAATCAGAATAAACGTGTGTTGTTGAGCCGGTCAGTCTTTCCTCACACACACATGTAACTGCTGCAAGAACTGGACCCTCGAATAAAGAGAATCTATATCTGTCCACTCTCTGCCTCCTTTCCTCTGTCCTTGATGTATTTGTGTTGAGTTATTTTGCTGCAGTTTTCATATGTAATGTAATATTACTGATTACATGGTAACATCGAGCAGGACTGAGTTTTAAAGTGGATAAAACACTTAAAGAGTAGGAGGATTTGAACAGTTTCACTTCAGTTATTTCTGGTTTGTCTTATTGTGGGAGATTCTGAGTCCTTATAAACCATCACCCAACAAATACACCGTACTCATTAACATGCATACACTGTCCATATTAATCCATCAGGGGGTCCGCGGGTCTTAGAAAGTATTACAAGTTGATAAATCAATTTAGTAAAGGGCATTTTCCAAGGTGTTACATTTTGTAGCTTGTTTTCAATAAGTATATACATGGTCCAAAGAGGTTGTGTTCTACAGTCTGAATGTAATCATGGCGGAGGTGTGTAGTGAGATTCTGTGGAGTTTATTGATGGCAGTGCTTCTCAGAGTGTGGTCCGTGAGCGCCCCCTAGTGGTCCGTGAGTATATTGGTAACATTTCACATTTGAAATAAATACATTTAAGTTTTCCGCACTTTCGCGGGAATATCTCCGCAATGGAACGAGCTTAAGTTTCACTTTCTATTGCATGATAACAACCCAGCGCAACACCTTCATCACACATGTTACCACTTATACCCGATTTATAATCTGTTCTACAAATATGATGCGTTTTGGGATATTTGTGGAGTTAGGTGGTCCGCGAGTGTTTTTTTATTGGTTAAGTGTCCTTGGTATGAAAAAGTTTGAGAAACACTGATTTATGGCATCGTACGCTCACTGCTTGATAGCTCGTGAAGGTCCGTTTACGCCGGTTGCTAAGCAACATCGTTATGGGGAAATGCAAGTCTGCGTCCAAATGGTTGGAAGAGAAGGAGGAAGGACAATCAATACCGTATATAGTCAATGTGAGCTAAAGTGTGTCGCCAAGGTAACCGGTTAGAACTCCAAATGGCGATGAGGTCTTAAGATGTACGGAAAGGGACTTAAAAAAGGTCTTGAAAGGTTTTACATGTGACTTCAGGATTCCTGCATACCTGTCTAATGTATATCTGAACACACTTCTGTGATATTGCTGATTTGAGTAATATCTAACAGGACTTAGTTTTAAAGTGATTAAAAACCCTTAAGAAATAAAGAATGTAAGTTTCCCTGCAGTTATTTCTGGTTTTATTTGATCTTACTTTCTTCTAGATCTAAAGTCATTATATTGAAACCACCACCCCACAAATACACAGTACTCATAATTCACATGCATACACTGTACATGTGGCCAGTATTATGTGTACACTTCTAAACAGTGGAATCAGTAACACAATACTGGACATATAAAAAAAAAACATTCACACTCAGCCTACATGTAAATATATCTAATATGCATATATGACCCAAATATGTGTAATCTCTAATCTGTGTGAATCCTGTTTTTCAGTGGTGTAGTCTACTTTTTTGTAGTGGGTATACTGTAATAATTGTATTCATCCATCCTAGAGCGACGCATCGCGGAGCGACACCTGTCTCGAAGCAACACCTCATGAACACCATCACACTCACTAATGCATAACTAGTCTTGAGACTGGTTATGTGTTATCAACATGTCAATGTATTATAAGCATTTGTATGTGACTTTTAACTGCCAGTGACATTAACAATAAAAAAATAAAAGAATGAACAATGATGGAAAAAGCCCACTTATCTTCTAGGGTTGAACAATTAATCGACATTTTTATCAAAATCTCAATATGGCCTACTGCAATTTTCAAGTAATATACAATAAATATGGTCATGCTACAGATGTCCTGGCCCACACATCATATTCTACACTTAAAAAAACATCTTTGTTTCGCATAGATCTGCACAAATATCACACAATAATCATTTTAAACCTATTTTTCAATGCATTAGTTTATTCAAACTTGTTCAGCCCTATTATCTTCCATAAATCATTGTCAAACTATGTACTGTATCAGCTTAAATGAACAAGCAAACATCCTTGAAGTGCTACAAGACAAATTAGCTTCAAACAAGAAACAAATTAACAAATAAGCTTCACCTCAATAAATGAGGGTTGAAAAAGCACTCAACATGTCCATACTGGGTTCACTGTGTTAGTCCACTCGCCCTGCAGATGTAGCCTCATAAATGAGAACAGACAACTTGCTTGAAGATGTCACAATACTGTGAACTATTTGTTTCTGCATCTCTTTTGCTATGTGTTTTACAATTGTTGTGGAACTGTACCTTGAGTGCAGACTAGTGCCCATGTTGGCACAATTTTTTTCCTGGAGCTCAATGAGACTATCCTGGTCAGTAAAAGGTCGGTTCATCTTCGCAAGATATATGCTGTTCTGAATACAGAATCTGTCTCTGCAAACACAGTCTCTGACACAGCTCTCACCAAATTTCCAACTAAATCCTGTCCACCCTTCTCCGTGAGCTCCTGGGCTATTTTGTGTGCTCTGGACGTCTCATGTCGTCTAATCTATTTACCTAACTTTCTGTCCCTCCACTCTAACCAAGGATGCCTGTTCTTAAATTCCATAGCCTGACTTTCAGTCCACAAGGCTGGCCAGGAGCTCTCATCTGTGTCCGAAACAAGGAGGTTTATGATCACACACACACACACACACACACACACACACACACACACACACACACACACACACACACACACACACACACACACACACACACACACACACACACACACACACACACACACACACACACACACACACACACACACACACACACAGTAGCTCCCTCCCTTTCTCTTCCATTGATCCACCACACTAACGTTGATCAAGTTAGCTAGCAAGTTAGCAAGTTAGCTACAGTTACGTTAATGATAACCATGCTAATTTCACTTACCGGTTACATTTGCGGACCGCCGGGCTCGTTCTCTGTCACCTTTAGGACAGCCACCTGACATGGCTCTTCTTCTGTAGTGGTAATAGGGGAACACTTCGGAAAACATTGAAATATTGTCGTCTGTTTTCGTTTCATGTTTGCTTCCTGTTTAGCGCTCCGCGAACTTGAATGATGGACGGATCAAATTCTGATAACGTTAGAGAAACTTGGGGTTTGTCAGAGCCGTGTGTTGCTGTTGCATAGCAACAGGCCACAGGCGACGGAAGCTCCAGACGTCCAAAAGTATTAACGAAGAGGCGAAAGCGTAGTCACAAATGATGTTGTTACGTATCATCGCTCATTTTTAAGAGGGTATACGGAAATCACTGGCATTTTCTAGTGGGTATACGGCGTATACCTGCGTATCACGTAGACTACACCACTGCTGTTTTTTTCCCTTTAGGGGCCCCTCTAAAGTAACAGACAGACAATCAGCACTTTTGAAACAGGGCTGAAACAGAGGGGATTATGGGTAATGCTGCAATGATCTGTCTGGTGTTTCAGCCAATCAGAGACAGGCTCTGGATATATCTGAGACCTGTGATATATTGATGAAGAACAGTATAATAGGGGACCTTTAAACCGACGTTGGATTTCTTAGTTTTTTTGGATTCAAAACATTTTTCCGGTGCTAAGCCTCCTCATCCTCATCCCACTGCAGCCTCCTCATCCTCATCCCACTGCAGCCTCCTCCTCCTCCTCCCACTGCAGCCTCCTCATCCTCATCCCACTGCAGCCTCCTCCTCATCATCCCACTGCAGCCTCCTCCTCCTGCTGCTGCCGCTGGACTCCAGAGAAGATGTGGTTCTGATTGATCCAGACGGGTCCTGGTTTTAGTGTCTGCGCTCTCTGCTGCTGGGGAACTGCGAAAGAAGATCTCTGGCTCCCGAGTGTTTTGAGGTCGGGGAAACAGTGCACACACACACAGGTCTCCGTGGGGCAGGAGTCGTACGTCGTATCGTCTGTGGGTCGGTTTGAATATGTTGGAACATCTGGAAAATAGACAGAGGGAAGTGTGCAGGTGTTGAACTTGTGCTTGTCTTATATTGTACTTCTTGAATATAGATGAAAACAGATAGTACACAGTATTAATGTGTTAAAAGCCCCACTCTTCAAATAAATTCAGTCAATTCAAGTTGAAAACATTTTCTATCAAATCTAAGTTGATAAGTAAAAAGCCCAAAGACTTATTTTGAGTCTGAAGTTTCTGTTTTAAGGGATGAGCTGCCAACAAAATAAATGAAACCCCATGGAGAGATGTGATGTGTAGGCTCTGGTTTTTTAAAGCATATTCAAATATTAAGCATAACTGAACTTATGAGGCAATATACCTCTAGTGAGCGACCCAGCCCTTCGTATATTTTTCTGTAAGGCCCTCGGTGAAAAAGGTCTGGACCCCCTGGTTTAGTACAAAGAAGGGGAACTACGTTTTTTTTGCACTACTCAATGCTGCTCGTCACTGTACAGCAGGGGCGGACTGGGACAACAAATCAGCCCGGGACTCTTGACCAGCCCACTTCGGTACGGCCGGCCCACCTCGGTACCACAAGTAAATATTAAATTGTCGACGACGATGATGGGGGGGGGGGGAGTTGTAGTGACTTATCCGACCGGCCCACTTCAGTACCGGCCCATCGGGATTCGTCCCGAACGTGCCGGTGGCCAGTCCGCCACTGCTGTACAGTATTTGACATTAATTGTGTGTCCCTCGATGTTTCCCGTAGTTATTTAATTAGCTCTTTTCACGGCACTGTTAGAGTACAGTTGTATTGTTATGCTGCTGTGTTTATTCTATTTTTGTAGGTCTTTCATTTGTGTACCACACTCACCTGTAGAGCTCCTACCTGGTTGGATAACCTCCTGCCACGTCTGCAGCTCCCTCCCCTGCTTCTGTTTCGCCTCTTTGGGTTTTTGGTTGGAGTTTTTAGCCTTTCCGCTCCTCACTAAGACGGCCAGCGCTAGAGATAAGCTGGAGAGCAGCAGCATGATGCAGACAGCCAGCAGAGAGTACAGCAGGATGGTGGAGTCCACTGAGAGGCCTTTAGTATCCTCTGAGGGGGAAGGTACTTCAACCGGGAGCTTTCTGGTGGTCGTAGCTGGGGGAGAGATGAGAAGAAGAGAAAGAGTAGATGACACCCGAAGAACCTGCATTTTCAACCAAGGTGCAACTACCAAGGCAAGGCAAGTTTATTTATATAGCACCTTTCAGCACGGCAATTCAAAGTGCTTTACAAATTAAAATAAAAGACATTTAAGAATAAATACGGCAGAACTGCTGTGACATTAGTCTTTTAATCCTAGATATGTTCTTAAGGTGATAGTATGCAGACTTAATAATTGTTGTAATGTGACTGTTAACATTCAGATCAGAGTCCATCACTACACCGAGATGTTTTGCTTTATTTGTTGTTTTGAAGTCTGCCGACTTTATTCGTTCCTCCTTTGCTCCAAAAACAATAATCTCAGTTTTCTTGTTGTTCAATTGGAGAAAGTTCCTTCTCATCCAGTCATTGAGTGCCACAGTGACGCGTCCTAAATCCCGGAAGTAAGCTGCGCATGGGTTCCTTCGACACAAAAGCAATGCAATTTCTCCATAGGATTTTGGAAAATAGCTCAAAATAAGGTCTGTGGGTGACACATATTTAAGAGACGGATCACATTTTGTTCAGTCGGATAATCTCCACATGTCTACCCTACTTTTATAATTTTATAATCATAAATCTATCGATTAGATTTATGATTACGCGTCACTGTGGCACTCTATTGATGTGCTCAATGCACTTACTCAGCGTTGTAATTGGAGAATAGTCTCCTAGTGAAATGTGTAATACATTTGTGTGTCATCTGCATAGCTATGATAACTTAGGTCGTTGTTTTTCATTATCTGAGCCAGTGGTAGCATGTAGATATTAAAAAGCAGAGGTCCTAACATGGAGCCTTGAGGAACCCCACATGTCATATTTGTCAACGCTTTACCAAGCATCCACCTCTGCACAGAAGCATCCTCGACCCAGAACATATAACATACAGCAGGGTTGTCCAAACATTTCACAATAAATCACTCTTTTTTTCCCCATTCACAATATCTCTTATGAAAAGGCAATATTCAATATAGGCTCGACACAAATACACTATGCGCTGGGCTTGTCTTCGACCAGTTAAAATCTATTAATGCTTTGTTTTCTCCTCACCATATATAACTCCTGACGGCAGACAGGAGCTCTCACACCTATTGGGGATGTATTACTATACATTCAGTCGTAATAATATACCCACATAAGTTCTATAGTCAGCTAAAATCTGTATAAAAGTGATTTGCAACAACTGAATGCGGACCGCAGGCCATTTTGAATCGGCTCTCAGCAAATTCAATAAGTAAAATGGAATATGGCCCACACATGAAACTTGTGCTTGTCTTATATTTTGCTTCCTAAATATATATGTAAACATTTATTCGTATGTTAACAAGCA
>JAMFTG010000784.1:25000-52500 GCA_023974075.1 Chaenocephalus aceratus
TGTGTGTGTGTGTGTGTGTGTGTGTGTGTGTGTGTGTGTGTGTGTGTGTGTAATAGCATTACTATACTTGTGAGGACCTAAACCTGTTTACACAGTCACGTGTGGGGACTCACTTCCCTTATGGGGACATAATGGAGGTCCCTATGAGGGGGATCATTAATGTTAGGGTGAAGACTTGGTGAGGTTTAGGATTAGGTTAAGGGTTAGGGTTAGGCATGTGTTGGTTATGGTTAAGGTTAGGATAAGTCTCCAGGAAATGCATGTAAGTCAATGTAATGTCCCCTGAAGTGATGTATACATGGTATGTGTGTGTGTGTGTGTGTGTGTGTGTGTGTGTGTGTGTGTGTGTGAGATGAATCCCCCCCAAACATGCACACACACTTACGTTTATTTCAAATGGAATAACAGTGAAAAGCAATACCTTGAAATTTGAAATATGGAAATCGTGATTTTAGTGTTTGGGGTATCTAGTGTCTCTTTGTTACCCTCGCTGATTCATGATTTACCCGTTTGGTTTCGACTCATGAGAGCTGGCTTACTTTCTGTTGCTTCTCTGAATTTGCGTGAACACCTGCAGAGTGTATTCTGAGTGTGCAGGTTTCCGAAGGTCGAGAGGTGTGATGAGCTATTACGGTCTTTTCCTTCCTCTGTTTCTCGGAGATTTCGGTCGTGTGAACAAGGCAAGGCAAGTTTATTTATAAAGCACTTTTCAACGCAAGGCAATTCAAAGTGCTTTACAAAAAAAAAAAAAAAATGAAAGACATTAAGCATTAAAAAAGAAAAGCTAATCAAATAAACATTAAGGAAAAATACATGGATAAAAGTTACAGTGCAGTTTAAGATGTGAATAGTTCAATTAAAGGCAGCGACAAAAAGAAAAGTCTTCAGCCTGGATTTAAAAGTAGTCAGAGTTGCAGCGGACCTGCAGAACAATGATATAAATGTTAAAAAAATGCATATCGAGATGTATCCTCTGTGTGTCTAGAGTTTAGTGTTTGGCACACATGCCTGATATTCTGATGACACATGTTTGAACATCCATCTTCTGCAAACTATCTGTTTGTCCTCCGACCCTCTGGGAGGCGCCTCCGGTCCAAGACCAGCAGGTTCAGGGTCCGCTTCTTCCCCAGGGCTGATACCCCGCTGACCTCTGCCCGCTGATAGACTCAAGCCCACGCCCACCTGTTTATACATGTTACTGCCGTTTACACTGTATACATTCATCTGTTTATCGCCTATTTATAATTATTCTATTTATACAAATTCCATGTATAATTATTCTCATGACTCCTGCACTGCTATTTTGCGCTTCTGGTCAGATGCCTAAACGTCACTAGTACATGTACTATGTGACAAGTTGAATCTGAATCTGATCGTAGCATGTTTGTATTTCATGAAATACCTGTTCCTGCATCGTACACTATTATATGTCGGTGCCGTCATCTGTAGAGCTCACATATATAATTACGATAGGCAGTATTTTAATATAGCAACAAATGAGGGGAAGCCAATAATACGTCCTTTCTTTTGGGTCGGGGGGGGGGTGGGGTGGTCAATGTAATAACGTAACCAGATGAGTGATTACAGCACCCGGTATCATTTCACACACATGTGTATCATACAGATGCAGGACTCACACACGCCTGCTATCTAGCCGACAGGTCCGCACGCACTCTCCAGCCCAAACTCTGATAAGCATTCTCTCACAACTAAATCAGGAGACCTTTCACGTTTTACGTCCGATTCGCTCCTTTGTTCCTCGCTCCAGTTTGGGCATCGGCCTGTCATCAGATTGTATTTTAGTTGCTGCTGTAGCGGAAGTTTAGTATAATTATTTTTGAGTAAATACTCCAAATCTCCACCCTCCATAATTGCACTTGCTTCAGTTGCTTGCTACTTTCTAACGGCGGTGAGAGAGGAGCAGTGACGCTATCTATCTTCTATCGATTAGATTTATGATTAGAAAATCATAACAGTAGGGTAGACATGTGGATATTATCCGACTGAACACAACGTGCATTTATCTAACAGGTTCGTTTTCCACTGACCTTATTTCGAGCTATTTTCCAAAATCCTATGGAGAAATCCCGTTGCTTTCTGTGGAGGGAACCCGAGCGCAGCTTACTTCCGGGTTTTAGGACGCGGCACTGAAACACTAACGGAGCGTCCACACTACAGCTTCAAAAATAGCTTGAAGCTGGGCGTGTCTGGAGCTTGGGGATTTTATTCAAGCAACACGACCAACAACCAATCACATGAATCTCCCGCCCCCGACATACAAAGCAAAAACCCCCGGGGATTGTATGGGAGCAATATATATATATATAAACTCCCCAAACAGGCGAAAACCTACCAGTTTCCCCCACCGGCTCTGCACCTCCCTCCATGCCTGGTTCCTCCGGTTTGTATCCCGGGAGGTGAAGAGGGTCTGGTCATACACAACCGGGTGATTGCTACGGTGATAGTTAGTTTCTCCTCCGACTTTTTTTGAAATATAGAAATGAACGGCGGGATATCTCTCCCAGCTTAGACGCGGTTTGATTGGCTACGGCTTGAGCTGTCAGATTTTGGGAAACGGGATTTGATTGGCTGGCGCTGGCTACTCCGGCGTCTCAGGCGACAGAAGTTGAACATTGTTCAACTTCTGTCGCCGGAGACGCACGCCTGAGACGGACCGCTCTGCTACCCACAATTCAGTTCGGCGAAAAAGCGCGGCTACGTGACGTCACCCCATTGAAAGTGAATGGGCAGATTGGAGCTTTCGACGCTGTAGTGTGGACGGGCCGTAAATTGATGCGATTTGATTGGATTGTGAGGCAAGGGAAGCCAGCCGCCTCTGGCTTCCCTTGGCATGGCCCTGACCAATCACAGGTTGGCAGGGGCATCACGTGAGCCTCATCTGATTGGTCAATCTCTCCATTTCTTTTCACCAAGGGAAGCCAATTTCGGCTGGCCTCCTCTCGCAACAGAGTGCAATCTACTGTTTCACCATAACATGTAGAGGGGCGCTGTTTCACTCTTTGTAAAATACTCAATGAGAATGGGGGAGAGACGGCCCGGCAGCAACACACAGCAAAGAAACCAAACGAAGTGTTTTTAATTATTTATTAAAATTATAACTGCAATCCGAAAAAACAGGGGAAGCCTGGCTTCCCTTGGCCTCCGGGAGAAAACGCCACTGATTGTTGGAAGGACCTGGGACTTGTTAAAACCACCAGACTCTTTATGTATGTATATATCATATTCCATGTCTATAGACTGTTCTTACACATCCTCTCGCACTCTTTGATCTCTAATCTGTTATTTCTTTCACTATGATATTGGTTTTATTTGTCTGATGTCATATGCATTGTTGGAGCAGCATGGGACTTTTTAATTGCTATATTTACACTGTAGCTATTGGACACATGACAATAAAACCTTTAAATATTTGACTTAAAATAGCAACACCCCGGGTCCCATACTCTGCACCTGCTGTCCTCTTGCGGCTACTCGTTTGTCTCGAAGCAGAACCACGTGTGTGCTGTAAACCAAAACCAACACCTGTAATGACCCGACACCTTCGAGTTTCCGTTTATCTTCCAACAGCTGCTGCTCAGTTCAGTTTCAAACCGTAAGACTTTCATTCAAGAGCTTTTAATTAGAGGTGATGAAAGAGTGTTGTGTCTCTAATTGAACTTTAAGTTTGACTCTATTTGTTGTATCTGTTTAAACACATCAGTAATAACCGCAGTGGGTATGAGTTGATCAAACAGGGACACATATACAGGATTTTAAAGAAGTCTCACACACTTTGCGTCTCGCTATGATTAAAGGAATTATAATAAATCTGTGTACGGATTAAAAAGGAACTTCCTTCAGTCCGACCCAAATAAATCTCTGCTTCACGACTTTAATATCTCCAAGAGTTAGTGTTTAAATATAAATCCCTGTAAATACTCTAAGTCTAAAACCAAGCTGTGCAGAAAGATGTGAGAAGTAAAGACGAGACTCTGCTCCCTGGAGAGTGAGTCAGTTTCACTCTGATGTGTGGGTTTCAAATCTCACCAAAAACACAACAGCGTTATTAATATCTGCGAACAATGAGAAGTACTTAGTCACACCTGGAGTGAATCCACCAGCTACCCTGCAGTCTGCAAAGCCATTCAGACTAGCTGCACCTTCACCAGCTTTGAGAACACTTTCATGATCAATCATTATAAAACATATCATATATATTATTCTGAAATGGACCAATCTGCACTACGACTACTTTCACTGTCTTTCACTATATTTAGATGAGAATACTTTTCTACTTTCACTTGAGGAACATTTTGAATGAGGACTTTTACTGTGACAGAGTATTCCTACACTCTGGTACTTCTACTTTTACTCAAGTACTAGATCTGAGTACTTCTACTTTTACTCAAGTACTAGACCTGAGTACTTCTACTTTCACTCAAGTACAATATCTGAGTACTTCTACTTTGACTCAAGAACAAGATCTGAGTACTTCTACTTTTACTCAAATACAAGACCTGAGTACTTCTACTTTTACTCAAGTACAAGACCTGAGTACTTTTACTTTTACTCAAGTACAAGACCTGAGTACTTCTACTTTTACTCAAGTACAAGATCTGAGTACTTCTACTTTTACTCAAGTACAAGATCTGAGTACTTCTAATTTTACTCAAGTACAAGAGCTGAGTACTTCTACTTTTACTCAAGTACAAGATCTGGGTACTTCTACTTTTACTCAAGTACAAGATCAGAGTACTTCTAATTTTACTCAAGTACAAGAGCTGAGTACTTCTACTTTTACTCAAGTACAAGATCTGAGTACTTCTACTTTTACTCAAGTACAAGATCTGGGTACTTCTACTTTTACTCAAGTACAATATCTGAGTACTTCTACTTCTACTTAGTACACGATCTGAGTACTTCTACTTTTACTCAAGTACAAGATCTGAGTACTTCTACTTTTACTCAAGTACAAGATCAGAGTACTTCTACTATTACTCAAGTACAAGATCTAAGTACTTCTACTTTTCCTCAAGAACAAGATCTAAGTACTTCTACTTTTCCTCAAGAACAAGATCTGAGTACTTCTACTTTTACTCAATACAACATCTGGGTACTTCTACTTTTACTCAAGTACAAGATCTGAGTACTCCTACTTTTACTCAAGTACAAGATCTGAGTACTTCTACTTTTACTCAAGTACAATATCTGAGTACTTCTACTTTTCCTCAAGAACAAGATCTGAGTACTTCTACTTTTACTCAAGTACAAGACCTGAGTACTTCTCCCACCTCTAGATGAAATACACCTGTAGAATAACTTTGAAAGGTCTTGATATATTTAAATACTTCTGTCGACATGGAGCAGTATCTTAAGTACGTGCTCATGTCCCACATTCAAGCACGATGTACCACATGTTAAATGCTTGGTGAGGCTCCGGTATCCAATACAAGTCAAAACAAGACATTCACTGCAACAGTACATGAACTCCACCAGTAGATGGAGACAGCCGCCAACATTTAAAAAGACAATCTGTTCAGAGCAGGATCAACAACACGATCTGACCTGACCTGACCTGTGTGTGTGTGTGTGTGTGTGTGTGTGTGTGTGTGTGTGTGTGTGTGTGTGTGTGTGTGTGTGTGTGTGGGTGTGTGTGTGTGTGTCCTAGCATTACTATACTTGTGGGGACCTAAATCTGTTTACACAGTCATGTGTGGGGACTCACCTACCTTATGGGGACAAATTGGAGGTCCCCATGAGGGGAATCATTAATTTTAGGGTGAAGACTTGGTTAGGTTAAGGGTAAGGGTTAGGGTTAAGGTTAAGGGTAAGGGTTAGGGTTAAGGTTAAGGGTTAGGGTTAGGGTTAAGGTTAAGGTTAAGGGTTAGGGTTAGGCATGTGTTGGTTATGGTTAAGGTGAGGATAAGTCTCCAGGAAATGCATGTAAGTCAATGTAATGTCCCCTGAAGTGATGTATACATGGTATGTGTGTGTGTGTGTGTGTGTGTGTGTGTGTGTGTGTGCGTGCGTCTGTGTGTGTGTGTGTGTGTGTGTTTGTGTGTGTGTGTGCACCGAATGCAGATCTTTCTTGTCGTTGTAAAAGTAATTTTAGTATTTAGTATTTTTGGTTTTCTTTGTACAATTTTTTTTGTTGAAAACAATGAATCAAATATCACGGATGACGATGACCTAAACTTTGATTTTCACGAAAAACGTAATGGGTTTAGGACCAGAAACGTGTTTAAGCTTCTTCTTGCCCCTTTTGAACATGACACAAACGATTTGAGCATTTCTTTTTAAAATGTTTTGATACCTTGAACGTTGTTCTTTAATTTAGCTTCTCTTTGTTATAATAATTATTATTGTTTGTTTTGTTTCTAACATGTTCAATAAATGGACTAATAAAAGATCTGAGGCCAGAGTAAAGATGTTCTGACACGCTGAGGTGAAGATGTGACAGATGAGGGTGTCGTGGAGGTAAAGGCTTTGGAAGCGGATGAAAGCAGCTTCATCTGAGATGTAGAGAGGAAGGACACGAGTGTGATCAAAGCAGAGACACCCCCTGCTGAGCAGAGACCTCTAACACTGGGTAGGGGTTCCTCTTTAGAGATCAGACAGACCGGCTGTCTAACGGCAGGGATACAAAACACGGTCAGAATATCTGTGTTCACTTCAGCCATGTTGAGGACGACCGGGTTTATTATGGGGTTTACACGCAAAAAGTTTATTAGATGTTTAAACTAGGGCTGTCAAACGATTACAATTTTTAATCAGATTAATCACAGCTTTAAAAATTAATTAATCAGATTAATCACCATTCGAACTATGTCCAAAATATGCCATTTCTTTATGTATATTGTTGTGGGAATGGAAAGATAAATGAAAGAAGGCGGATATATCCATTTAACACACAGTATCTATGTTTATTACAACATTGTTCTGCATGTCAAAATGAAAGACAGCCCACACACCTATCAATCATCAAACCGTGGGGTCTTAATTCATTACGTGTTGATTTCTATCAACGGGGAGTACTTCAGGGAAGTCGACAGAGGGGGGGGCGGCGGCGGCTAGTGGAGTACTTCGTGACCACAGAGTGTGAACGTTGTGATCAGCTGTTTTAGCGCAGTTCTCCAGTGAAGGGGGGAGTCTCCCTCCGCAGCCGGTTGGTGTAGTTTTGGCACAAGTCCGTTGTACAGACCGACGTTAACAGCAGCCTGTCTGTGCACACGGAGACCGACTCTGTCGTCCGGTGATCTAACCGCCTTCTGGAAAAGCTTCACAAGTACGTCGGTACGCAAATGCGCTTTGTGACACAAGTGACGGTACGCATTTCAGATTACGCACATAACCTGCGTACCAGTTATGTGCACCCCTGTACCAGAGCCATATTATTACTATTATATGGCTCTGCCCTGAACTACAGCAAGAGTATTCTGCGTCGGGACTTCCTGCAACAACACCACGCCGTTTTCAAAGATGTTCTATTGAGAAGACGATCACTACGTGACAAAAGTTTTCAAAACCGTGGCTACTGAAATCAGTCTGACTAACTGCTGTCTGTGCAATTTACTCCGCGCGAGTTGGCAGACTTTATTTTGCTTACTTTAACATCATGTTTCATGGTGGGGCTAAGCCATTTCTTGGTATGGGTGTAGCCTACCCCAGCCATACCCTGGCGCTGCCACTGGTGGCACGTATGGGGCGGGCCATTCTGCCATGCGTTAAATGCGTTAAATATTTTAACGCAATTAATTAAAAAAATTAATTACCGCCGTTAACGCGTTAATTTTGACAGCATTAGTTTAAATACATTGATTTGGAACCGTCATGCACGGAAACTAAGGTAATATTTGGGCATAGGTATGGAGAATTTAGCCTGACTACAGATTCAATGTACACAATATTGTTCTTCACTTTATTCAAACATAATTTAGCTTCAGATTTGGGACGTAAACAAAGAAACGTATGACATGGTAAACTAAAAAGTAGTCAGACAAACATGCATATTAGAGCTATAGGTACATCCGCAGCTACACATAATACATTTGCCGTTATGTTATATATACTTAGAAGTTTGCTGAAATGTTTTTAAAAAGCAGCTCGCCATAGGACTTTTAAGGTTTCCCATGACAGAAAGAGCATGAAAACACAGGTACCGTAATCTTCGGACTATAAGCCGCGCCTTTTTCCCCATTATTCGACCCTGCGGCTTATATAACGGTGCGGCTAATCTATGGATGTTTACAGCTAACGGCCACTAGGGGACCTCCTAAACCTATGGATTTTACAGGTAAAATTAACCACCTTTAACGCTATGGGCTCTATGACCGGTCCGCGCCCGCCACCTCTAAGCGGCGGGCTCCAGCAGGAAAAGCTGGAGGCCGGAAAAGAGTGAGACGGGTAGCGCGCCAAAGTAAAAGTGGAACCGAGAGACAGAACGAGAGCAAGACAGACGGACATTACGAGAGCGAGGCAGTTTGTGCAAAGGAAGTTTTCATGCACAAACCCTTCGTTCAGTGGGAGGCGTGGATGGTCTGGTCGCATGCGAAAAGCAACTTTCGCTCCAGTTTGCGAGTGGATCCTGACGGCGTGGAGGAGTGTCAACACATCCACGATCACCAACGGGCTCCGAAAGGCTGGAGTGCTTACATACGGTCATTAAACATTAAAACACCTGCGGCTTATAGTCCGAAAATTACGGTAATTCATTTCTTGCAAGACATCTCTAGTTGTGGTCTGGTTTTCATCTCGACTCTAGAAGTGGCATCTATCGCTTTCTTTCGTATATTTATCAGAGTTTAGATTACAAATCAAATGCCAACGGCGTCAATATGTTCCTCCATCAATATTATTGAATCAAAACGGCTCTAATTGCTCCGTCTCGATCAATCTGACGCTTTTGATTAGGATTTGGAAACATTAGAAGTCAGTGGTTCAATAAAGTAATTCAACCTTTTTATAATTAATAATAGATTTCAAGAGTATCTGTATGTGAACGTGATTGCATTTACAGAGACAATTACTACCAAATCCTGCAGACATACTCTGATCTACGGAGGAACTTTTTGTTTGGATTTTTAGGTTTTCCAGACCTGCAACTTTGTCGGGTTTGTCCTCAAAAGAGATCTGCTTATATCAGACTGATCACGTAGCTGTTAGCCTGAAGCTACTGCGAGCCAGAGGCTAAGAATATGTAATCGATCATCAGGTGTCCAAAAACCCTGAATGTTAATGTGTAGAAAGACAACTTTTTTGCTAACTCTTACTCCACATCTAACAAAAAGGTGTTGATATGTTAGTGTTCACAGCTTCGTTCTGTTATTGCAGGTTTAATACAAATAATTAGCACCCATTATAAAACACTGGACGCCTACACGGCTATAGTTATTAGTAGTGGGAGTAAAACGTGAGATTTAACAGACTGAATTAATTACTAATATATGTTGTAGTCACGAGAACTGAGCCATGTAACAACAGCCTTTGTAGTGTCTCTACTTTAAGAGTCCTCTCCGCTGATGTTCAGGTGTATATCAGTATGTAGTGTCTCTACTTTAAAAGAGTCCTCTCTGCTGATGTTCAGGTGTATATCAGTGTAGTAGTTGTCTCTACTTTAAAGAGTCCTCTCCTGCTGATGTTCAGGTGTATATCAGTATGTAGTGTCTACTTTAAAGAGTCCCCTCTGCTGATGTTCAGGTGTATATCAGTATGTAGTGTCTCTACTTTAAAGAGTCCTCTCCTGCTGATGTCCAGGTGTATTCAGTATGTTAGTGTCTCTATTTAAAGAGTCCTCTCCTGCTGATGTTCAGGTGTATATCAGTATGTAGTGTTCTACTTTAAAGAGTCCTCTCCTGCTGATGTTCAGGTGTATATCAGTATGTGTGTCTCTTTAAAGAGTCCCTCTCCTGCTGATGTTTCAGGTGTATATCAGTATGTAGTCTCTACTTTAAAGATCCTCTCCTGCTGATGTTCAGGTGTATATCAGTATGTAGTGTCTCTACTTTAAAGAGTCCTCTCCTGCTGATGTTCAGGTGTATATCAGTATGTAGTGTCTCTACTTTAAAGAGTCCTCTTCCTGCTGATGTCAGGTGTATATCAGTATGTAGTGTCTCTACTTTAAAGAGTCCTCTCCTGCTGATGTTCAGGTGTATATCAGTATGTAGTGTCTCTACTTAAAGAGTCCTCTCCTGCTGATGTTCAGGTGTATATCAGTATGTAGTGTCTCTACTTTAAAGAGTCCTCTCCTGCTGATGTTCAGGTGTATATCAGTATGTAGTGTCTCTACTTTAAAGAGTCCTCTCCTGCTGATGTTCAGGTGTATATCAGTATGTAGTGTCTCTACTTTAAAGAGTCCTCTCCTGCTGATGTTCAGGTGTATATCAGTATGTAGTGTCTCTACTTTAAAGAGTCCTCTCCTGCTGATGTTCAGGTGTATATCAGTATGTAGTGTCTCTACTTTAAAGAGTCCTCTCCTGCTGATGTTCAGGTGTATATCAGTATGTAGTGTCTTACTTTAAAGAGTCCTCTCCTGCTGATGTTCACAGTGTATATCAGTATGTAGTGTCTCTACTTTAAGAGTCCTTCTGCTGATGTTCAGCTGTGTATCAGTATGTAGTGTCTCTACTTTAAAGAGTCCTCTTGCTGATGTTCAGGTGTATATCAGTATGTAGTGTCTCTACTTTAAAGAGTCCTCTCCTGCTGATGTTCAGGTGTATATCAAGTATGTAGTGTCTCTACTTTAAAGAGTCCTCTCCTGGTGATGTGCAGGTGTATATCAGGATGTTGTGTCTCTACTTAAAGAGTCCTCTCCTGCCTGGTGTTCAGTGTATATCAGTATGTAGTGTCTCTACTTTAAAGAGTCCTCTCCTGCTGATGTTCAGGTGTATATCAGTATGTAGTGCTCTACTTTAAAGAGTCCTCTCCTGCTGATGTTCAGGTGTATATCAGTATGTAGTGTCTCTACTTTAAAGAGTCCTCTCCTGTGATTCAGGTGTATATCAGTATGTAGTGTCTCTACTTTAAAGAGTCCTCTCCTGCTGATGTCAGGTGTATATCAGTATGTAGTGTCTCTACTTTAAAGAGTCCTCTCCTGCTGATGTTCAGGTGTATATCAGTATGTAGTGTCTCTACTTTAAAGAGTCCTCTCCTGCTGATGTTCAGGTGTATATCAGTATGTAGTGTCTCTACTTTAAAGAGTCCTCTCCTGCTGATGTTCAGGTGTATATCAGTATGTAGTGTCTCTACTTTAAAGAGTCCTCTCCTGCTGATGTTCAAGTGTATATCAGTATGTAGTGTCTCTACTTTAAAGAGTCCTCTCCTGCTGATGTTCAGCTGTGTATCAGTATGTAGTGTCTCTACTTTAAAGAGTCCTCTCTTGCTGATGTTCAGGTGTATATCAGTATGTAGTGTCTCTACTTTAAAGAGTCCTCTCCTGCTGATGTTCAGGTGTATATCAGTATGTAGTGTCTCTACTTTAAAGAGTCCTCTCCTGCTGATGTGCAGGTGTATATCAGGATGTTGTGTCTCTACTTTAAAGAGTCCTCTCCTGCTGGTGTTCAGGTGTATATCAGTATGTAGTGTCTCTACTTTAAAGAGTCCTCTCCTGCTGATGTTCAGGTGTATATCAGTATGTAGTGTCTCTACTTTAAAGAGTCCTCTCCTGCTGATGTTCAGGTGTATATCAGTATGTAGTGCCTCTACTTTAAAGAGTCCTCTCCTGCTGATGTTCAGGTGTATATCAGTATGTAGTGTCTCTACTTTAAAGAGTCCTCTCCTGCTGATGTTCAGGTGTATATCAGTATGTAGTGTCTCTACTTTAAAGAGTCCTCTCTGCTGATGTTCAGGTGTATATCAGTATGTAGTGTCTCTACTTTAAAGAGTCCTCTCCTGATGATGTTCAGGTGTATATCAGTATGTAGTTGTCTCTACTTTAAAGAGTCCTCTCCTGCTGATGTTCAGGTGTATATCAGTATGTAGTGTCTCTACTTTAAAGAGTCCTCTCCTGCTGATGTTCAGGTGTATATCAGTATGTAGTGTCTCTACTTTAAAGAGTCCTCTCCTGCTGATGTCCAGGTGTATATCAGTATGTAGTGTCTCTACTTTAAAGAGTCCTCTCCTGCTGATGTTCAGGTGTATATCAGTATGTAGTGTCTCTACTTTAAAGAGTCCTCTCCTGCTGATGTTCAGGTGTATATCAGTATGCAGTGTCTCTACTTTAAAGAGTCCTCTCCTGCTGATGTTCAAGTGCATATCAGTATGTAGTGTCTCTACTTTAAAGAGTCCTCTCCTGCTGATGTTCAGCTGTGTATCAGTATGTAGTGTCTCTACTTTAAAGAGTCCTCTCTTGCTGATGTTCAGGTGTATATCAGTATGTAGTGTCTCTACTTTAAAGAGTCCTCTCCTGCTGATGTTCAGGTGTATATCAGTATGTAGTGTCTCTACTTTAAAGAGTCCTCTCCTGCTGATGTGCAGGTGTATATCAGGATGTTGTGTCTCTACTTTAAAGAGTCCTCTCCTGCTGGTGTTCAGGTGTATATCAGTATGTAGTGTCTCTACTTTAAAGAGTCCTCTCCTGCTGATGTTCAGGTGTATATCAGTATGTAGTGTCTCTACTTTAAAGAGTCCTCTCCTGCTGATGTTCAGGTGTATATCAGTATGTAGTGTCTCTACTTTAAAGAGTCCTCTCCTGCTGATGTTCAGGTGTATATCAGTATGTAGTGTCTCTACTTTAAAGAGTCCTCTCCTGCTGATGTCCAGGTGTATATCAGTATGTAGTGTCTCTACTTTAAAGAGTCCTCTCCTGCTGATGTTCAGGTGTATATCAGTATGTAGTGTCTCTACTTTAAAGAGTCCTCTCCTGCTGATGTTCAGGTGTATATCAGTATGTAGTGTCTCTACTTTAAAGAGTCCTCTCCTGCTGATGTTCAGGTGTATATCAGTATGTAGTGTCTCTACTTTAAAGAGTCCTCTCCTGCTGATGTTCAAGTGTATATCAGTATGTAGTGTCTCTACTTTAAAGAGGTCCTCTCCTGCTGATGTTCAGCTGTGTATCAGTATGTAGTGTCTCTACTTTAAAGAGTCCTCTCTTGCTGATGTTCAGGTGTATATCAGTATGTAGTGTCTCTACTTTAAAGAGTCCTCTCCTGCTGATGTTCAGGTGTATATCAGTATGTAGTGTCTCTACTTAAAGAGTCCTCTCCTGCTGATGTGCAGGTGTATATCAGGATGTTTGTGTCTCTACTTTAAAGAGTCCTCTCCTGCTGGTGTTCAGGTGTATATCAGTATGTAGTGTCTCTACTTTAAAGAGTCCTCTCCTGCTGATGTTCAGGTGTATATCAGTATGTAGTGTCTCTACTTTAAAGAGTCCTCTCCTGCTGATGTTCAGGTGTATATCAGTATGTAGTGTCTCTACTTTAAAGAGTCCTCTCCTGCTGATGTTCAGGTGTATATCAGTATGTAGTGTCTCTACTTTAAAGAGTCCTCTCCTGCTGATGTTCAGGTGTATATCAGTATGTAGTGTCTCTACTTTAAAGAGTCCTCTCCTGCTGATGTCCAGGTGTATATCAGTATGTAGTGTCTCTACTTTAAAGAGTCCTCTCCTGCTGATGTTCAGGTGTATATCAGTATGTAGTGTCTCTACTTTAAAGAGTCCTCTCCTGCTGATGTTCAGGTGTATATCAGTATGTAGTGTCTCTACTTTAAAGAGTCCTCTCCTGCTGATGTTCAGGTGTATATCAGTATGTAGTGTCTCTACTTTAAAGAGTCCTCTCCTGCTGATGTTCAAGTGTATATCAGTATGTAGTGTCTCTACTTTAAAGAGTCCTCTCCTGCTGATGTTCAGCTGTGTATCAGTATGTAGTGTCTCTACTTTAAAGAGTTCTCTCTTGCTGATGTTCAGGTGTATATCAGTATGTAGTGTCTCTACTTTAAAGAGTCCTCTCCTGCTGATGTTCAGGTGTATATCAGTATGTAGTGTCTCTACTTTAAAGAGTCCTCTCCTGCTGATGTGCAGGTGTATATCAGGATGTTGTGTCTCTACTTTAAAGAGTCCTCTCCTGCTGGTGTTCAGGTGTATATCAGTATGTAGTGTCTCTACTTTAAAGAGTCCTCTCCTGCTGATGTTCAGGTGTATATCAGTATGTAGTGTCTCTACTTTAAAGAGTCCTCTCCTGCTGATGTTCAGGTGTATATCAGTATGTAGTGTCTCTACTTTAAAGAGTCCTCTCCTGCTGATGTTCAGGTATATCAGTATGTAGTGAATGTACTTTAAAGAGTCCTCTCTTTACTTTGTTCTTCTTTTGTACTTTCTGCATCCAACAAAACATTTTCAGACGTTATTTGTCAGTCTGCTTTTTGATTAGGTCACACGAACAATCCTCTGCGCAGCATTCACCTCGTGTAATGAATCCATTGTCGTCCACGTTCCCCGACATTTTTCACATTGACATTCGTTCTCCAGCTAAATGAATTCAGGCGAATGAGAAAAATGCTTTCTCCTGCAATCAATCCTGATTTCCATCCTCTCACCCGCACGACGCTCATTAGAGAATACATGACTTGTTTTCACAGTGCCGCTCAGAGCTGTGAGTCATATGGAGGCGAACACGAGGGGATATGAGTTGCTGTTGAACTTCTTGGGATTGAATTCAGCCTCAAGTACTTCTACATGTCGGGGGTTGACTTAATAAACCTGCATTAGAATATAGGAACATGCATTTATTGGAATTTGCCACGAGGACGCTCTGATGCAATGCGTGGCTTTACACAGCTGTCTTTTTATTCTGACTTTGACGAAACTAAAAGGAATTCAAGTAAAAAGACAGAAAAGTCTGATTCCCATCATTTTGGTGATTCTGAATACTTGGTAATATTTGACACGTTTTATTTGTCTCCAAACGGGTCCCCTATAAAAATGACATTTCCCATATTTCTTAACCCTCCTATTGTCTTCGTCCCCCCCCCCCCCCCTTACTTTGGTGTACACCAAATGTTATTCAACACCCTTTCAAACTGTACATATTGTATCAGACTACTGGTATACATGAACAACTGCAGTAAATATACAAAGAACAGACACTGAACATGTATTGCTTGTGCCAGGTGTGATTCACATGGGGGGATTGGACACATAAGGGGGGGGAACACATCTAGATTGTGTGTGTGTGTGTGTGTGTGTGTGTGTGTGTGTGTGTGTGTTTTATCTGATCTGGATGGTTACTAATTCCTTTTCTTTATGGCGGTCATTTTTGACCGGGACCACCATGGTGTTACAAAGTTGACGAAATCAACCAGAATTCAATTAAATCAGCAATGTTATATGTTCAAATGTCTCCTGTGAAGGATGTCATGAAGCCTGAATGCAATCGAATGTAAAACAAAACAGTTATGATTGATGAAAGTAGTAAATCGGTCAGACCCGAACACAACAGGAGGGTTAAAGGCATTCTTACATCCCATTTGAAGGGAGACTAAATCTCTCCTTAATTACGGTTGTTGCAGCCAATTTGATGTATTTAATATTTGTATATGAAGGTGCTGTGAAACTACTGAATTGACCTGGGCATAGGCGGGGACTCAGCAATTTCAGGGTACAGCCTACTATGTAGGGAGGACATGTGCACAGCATTAGGGATTGGAATCACCAGAGGGAAGCCACACCGTTTTTTCAACCGTACGTGTTTTCGCTTTGTTTTGAGTTACTTTCGGTTTATTTCTTTATCACAGTTAGTTGTTTAGTTATCAGTTAAACACCAGGGTCTTGTTTTGCTGTCATCATCCTGCAATCCAAATAAACATCTTAAATGCAGTCAAAGAGAAGACCTGATTTGCTTTCAACACCACGCGTCTGGAAAAGCTTCACACCATATCCCTCACTGGCAAATATGTGTTGTTCGGTTGCCTTGACAACGGTTTTAAACATCAGGTTAACTTTGTGAATTGAGACAAACACGAGGTAAAAAACGTCTTGATCGATACATCAATTGAGTTTGAATGTAGAAAATACCTTTGCATAACTTTTGCCATTTAGCCAAAAATTGAGACCAAAGGAAATGATCATTTCTGCCGGCAAAGGGATGAGATTTGTCAAGTTTTTCCTCAAATGTAAAGCTCTTAAAAGGCATATATTAAATAGTTTTAACGGGTGTTTCTATGAGGTTCTTTACCATAGTATTACCTACAATAAATGGCGTTCAGTTAGCCGTAAATTGGAAGAAACAGACCACAAATCGAGCAAATCAATGTACTTCTGTGAACGGTATCGGCCGCAAAATGTACCTCAAAAGAAACAAAATATCAGCTCAGACAATATCGCCTTCTTGGCTTTCACCCTGTTCAAAACCTGGGTTGATTGCTATATTTGTTTCGGACTTAGTTAGTCCTCAAGTTACAGAATACATGAGGCGATTTAACTCTTCTTTGTTTAGAGTTCACAGCCACTTGAGGAAGGCTGAAATCCCACACATTGGCTCCGATTTGTTTACAACATTAATTCTGTAAGATGCGTTCAGGGACGGTGGGGAAAACTTGGATCTCTTCCAAGGACTGTATTCCTGGGGGAGTGGGAAAGCTCTTCGAAAATGCACTTCCGAGAACTTTCTAAGATATACAGCAGTCCGTAGTGCATACATCCAAGTGAATGTAAACACACACACACACACACACACACACACACACACACACACACACACACACACACACACACACACACACACACACACACACACACACACACACACACACACACACACACGAATCCACTGACACATTAACACACACATTTGACCATGGGAGCGGAAACTGGCCTGCTTTTTAATCGCAGAGACGAGGACATTTGGCGCGTCCGTTTACAATCAATGATCACATTATACCGCAACGATAAAGAGCCACAAATAAACATCTGCTTCTGACATATCACACAAATATATAAGTATTTAGAAAATGGAAACCAGCAGGCTTCTGTTATGTTTAACATGTCTGTACAGTAGCTACAAAGGCCGTTTCGGTTTTTGGGAGAAACCGGTCACAATGTTGTTTTGCTGTACATATATACGTCACGTGGTTTTATATTGAGCTTCAAGGCACATAGATAACAGTTACTGCACAGAGAAGTACATATCCAAAACAAAGCATGTTAGTTACAACCAGTTAGGATTATATCTGAAGTGTTTGACAACCCACATATTAGTTTTATTTCTGTGACAAAATGACTCCAATTTCCTGCTGATTATAACCAACTACGCGACAGAAGTTGCTCTCGTTGAACCCAAGTGTTTCTGTACCTCTTTCCTAAAAGTGTATATAGCAAGAAATGTGGCCGACCAGTAGGGCTGGGTATCATTTGAGAAAACTACCAATACCAGTGACTTTAAAGTGAAATTGCCAATAGATTTGATGCCTTTTTTCTACTTAATTCGAGACCAATCTTGTTAATAGAAGCATCCAGTTGGTCGACAATCCATCCAAATCTATTTTGCACGACTATCTTTTGAATTAAAGCTGTTTAAGTTACTGAAAGGTTGATTAAATAACCATGAAAAAGACTGTATGGATTGTAGTTGCTGTGGAAGTGGGCCAATGAAACTTGGTTGAGTACAAATACTTCGTTACTAGTACATTTTTCTGGTATCACGTTACTTTACTCCACAACTTATTTTCTGACGACTTTTTACTTTGACTTCTTACAGTTGAACTTCAAATACCTGTACTTTCTACTTCTTACATGTTGAACTCAAATACCTGTACTTTCTACTTCTACATGTTGAACTCAAATACCTGTACTTTCTAACTCTTACATGTTGAACTCAAATACCTGTACTTTCTACTTCTTACATGTTGAACTCAAATACCTGTACTTTCTACTTCTTACATGTTTGAACCCAAATACCTGAACTTTCTACTTCTCACATGTTGAACCCCAATACCTGTACTTTCTACTTCTCAACATGTTGAACTCAAATACCTGTACTTTCTACTTCTCTCATGTTGAACTCAAATACCTGTACTTTCTACTTCTCACATGTTGAACCCAATACCTGACTTTCTACTTCTCACATGTTGAACCCAAATACCTGTACTTTCTACTTCTACATGTTGAACCCAAATACCTGTACTTTCTACTCTACATTTTGAACCCAAATACCTGTACTTTCTACTTCTCACATGTTGAACCCAAATACCTGTACTTTCTACTTCTTACACTTTAAAGACAATACCTGTACTTTCTACTTCTTACATGTTGAACCAAATACCTGTACTTTCTACTTCTTACATGTTGAACCCAAATACCTGTACTTTCTACTTCTCACATGTTGAACTCAAATACCTGTACTTTCTACTTCTACATGTTGAACCCAAATACCTGTACTTTCTACTTCTTACATGTTGAACTCAAATACCTGTACTTTCTACTTCTTACATGTTGAACTCAAATACCTGTACTTCTACTTCTTATGTTGAACCAAATACCTGTACTTTCTACTTCTTACATGTTGAACTCAAATACCTGTACTTTCTACTTCTCACATGTTGAACCCAAATACCTGTACTTTCTACTTCTTACACTTTGACAAATACCTGTACTTTCTACTTCTACATGTTGAACCAAATACCTGTACTTTCTACTTCTTCACATGTTGAACCCAAATACCTGTACTTTCTACTTCTCACATGTTGAACTAAATACCTGTACTTTCTACTTCTTACATGTTGAACCCAAATACCTGTACTTTCTACTTCTCACATGTTGAACCAATACCTGTACTTTCTACTTTCACATGTTGAACCCAAATACCTGTACTTTCTACTTCTTACATGTTGAACCCAATACCTGTACTTTCTACTTCTCTCATGTTGAACTCAAATACCTGTACTTTCTACTTCTCACATGTTGAACCCAAATACCTGAACTTTCTTCTCACATGTTGAACCCAAATACCTGTACTTTCTACTTCTCACATGTTGAACCCAAATACCTGTACTTTCTACTCTACATGTTGAACCCAAATACCTGTACTTTCTACTTCTTACATGTTGAACCCAAATACCTGTACTTTCTTACTTCTCACATGTTGAACTCAAATACCTGTACTTTCTACTTCTCACATGTTGAACTCAAATACCTGTACTTTCTACTTCTCACATGTTGAACACAAATACCTGTACTTTCTACTTCTTACATGTTGAACCAAATACCTGTACTTTCTACTCTCACATGTTGAACTCAAATACCTGTACTTTCTACTTCTTACATGTTGAACCCAAATACCTGTACTTTCTACTGCTTACATGTTGAACTCAAATACCTGTACTTTCTACTTCTCACATGTTGAACTCAAATACCTGTACTTTCTACTTCTTACATGTTGAAACACAAATACCTGTACTTTCTACTTCTTACATGTTGAACCCAAATACCTGTACTTTCTACTTCTTACATGTTGAACTAAAATACCTGTACTTTCTACTTCTTACATGTTGAACCCAAATACCTGTACTTTCTACTTCTTACATGTTGAACTCAAATACCTGTACTTTCTACTTCTTACATGTTGAACTCAAATACCTGTACTTTCTACTTCTCACATGTTGAACTCAAATACCTGTACTTTCTACTTCTCACATGTTGAACTCAAATACCTGTACTTTCTACTTCTTACATGTTGAACCCAAACTTCAAACTTCAAGCCTCTTTACTTTTACTTGAGTAAAGAAGTTTAGTCAGTACTTCTACTTTCACCAGAGTATTTTTTAAACACGAGTATCTGTACTGCTACCTGAGTAAAGGATGTGTGTACTTTTGCCATCTCTGTTGTGTGCCAATACCCAGCCCTAACATTGGATTTCGTGGACCGAGAATGGGATGCACAGCAAGAACAAGAACAAGCAGAGGAAACCACACACACAGAGTTAATATTGAACGGTGCATCCTCAGGAGAGCACGTTCTAGCCCTTCACAAATGAAGTTGTGTTTCCGGAAAAAAGAAACGAAGAACAAGAAGGCAGAGATTTCTCTGTTCCTCCGCTCTCTTCATCGATACACTTTACATCGGCATTAAAGGTCACCCGTTATGCAAAATCCTCTTCTCCATGTCTCTTCCACATCAACATGTGTCCCCTCTTCTTCATGGTCTCTTTACATCAACATGTGTCCCCTCTTCTTCATGTCTCTTCTACATCACCATGTGTCCCCTCTTCTTCATGTCTCTTCTTCATCAACATGTGTCCCCTCTTCTTCATGTCTCTTCTACATCACCATGTGTCCCCTCTTCTTCACGTCTCTTCTTCATCAACATGGTCCCTTCTTCTCCAGTCTCTTCACATCAACATGTGTCCCCTCTTCTTCATGTCTCTTCTACATCAACATGTGTCCCCTCTTCTTCATGTCTCTTCTACTCAACATGTGTCCCCTCTTCTTCATGTCTCTTCTACATCAACACGTGCCCTCTCTTCCATGTCTCTACTCAACATGTGTCCCCTCTTCTCATGTCTCTTCACATCAACATGTGTCCCCTCTTCTACATGTCTCTTCTACATCACTGTGTCCCCCTCTTCTTCATGTCTCTTCTACATCAACATGTGTCCCCTCTTCTTCATGTCTCTTCTACATCAACATGTGTCCCCTCTTCTTCATGTCTCTTCTACATCAACACGTGTCCCCTCTTCTTCATGTCTCTTCTACATCAACATGTGTCCCCTCTTCTTCATGTCTCTTCTACATCAACACGTGTCCCCTCTTCTTCATGTCTCTTCTACATCAACACGTGTCCCCTCTTCTTCATGTCTCTTCTACATCAACATGTGTCCCCTCTTCTTCATGTCTCTTCTACATCAACATGTGTCCCCTCTTCTCCATGTCTCTTCTACATCAACATGTGTCCCCTCTTCTCCATGTCTCTTCTACATCAACATGTGTCCCCTCTTCTCCATGTCTCTTCTACATCAACATGTGTCCCCTCTTCTTCATGTCTCGCTTTCACACCGCGGTACTTTTCCCACAAAGGTTCATCAGAACTCTTTAGTTCTCATGAACTAAGTTCAGATCGCGTTCACACCAGAATAAGTCCCTGGGGGTGGATTAGGCAAATGAAGCCGCTGACGTCACTTCTTCTTCTTCTGCTTTGGGTTTACTGGCAGGCCGCAACCCACTTCACGGCGTATACTGCCACCCGAAGTCCCCGGCCGGAAGTCCCCGGAGTTGGGGAAGGCTTCAGTAGAAGCTGCTGGGACTCCAGCAGCTTCTACTGAAGCCTTCCGAGTAAATCGCCAGAACGCCGACACCTCCTCATCTCCACCGCTCCCATGTTTTCTTTTGTGTTGCCATAAGTTAGTCTCTCTGCGTTTCTGCGCTGGGCTAATGCTAATGCTAATAATGCTAATGCGAGGATAATAAAATGGCGGCTTCACAAACGTTTTTTTTAGTTGTACGGGCCGTGGTTTGCAATCCGCCCAGCCAATCAGACACAGGAACCTTTTTCTCCGAGCAGGGACGGAAAAGGGGGGGAAAAGGTTCTCGTGAACTAATTTTAGTTCCGGCTGTTTTTGGTGTGAACGCGACATATCGGAACTAAAGTGGGAAAAGTACTGCGGTGTGAACGCGGCTATTGAGTTCTTTGTAACCAAATGTCTCTCAGAGGGGCGTGGGGAGGGGCTCCCTATTTTCATCTAAAGTAACAGACAGAGAATCAGCACTTTTGAAACAGGGCTGAAACAGAGGGGATTATGGGTAATGCTGCAATGATCTGGTTGGTGTTCCAGCCAATCAGAGACAGGCTCTGTATATATCTGAGACCTGTGATGTATTGATGAGAAACAGGACAACAGGAGACCTTTAACAAGACAGAAATCCGGACATACATCGACCCAAATGACTTTCCATTAAACGAGCTAATTGCAGGACGGTAAGTCGGTCTGGATTTCACACAAAAAGGGCAGCGTTTGACTTCCTTCGCTGGCCTTTCTTAGCGCTACATTTACATTGGATTTGGCACGAACCGACTTATCAACATCTACTAAACATGGGTTCATTACGTACATATAAGTCCATTAAGTATTTCCACATAGCCGGCGGCAATGAGAGAAATAGAGTTTCCTTCAGCATGGTTCAGCTCAGCTCGTATTAGTATTGTTCAGAGAGAGAGAGAGAGAGGAGGGGATAGTAGGACTGGGGAGATGTAATTAACTGTGAATGATGAGAGAATAATTATCGCGGTGTTGGGCGACGTTGTTAATTGAGTGCCTCACTGTAGAGCATTTGGCAAATCCACACGGAAAGATGAAGCGTGTTGTCGACCCATTCAAGACTTTCTTAACATTCACTCGGTACACCGTATGACGCGCTGATGCAGAAGCTGTCCTCGCCTCCTGCTGTCCTCGCCTCCTGCTTCACTCAGACAAGACATGTGCGTATGTGTGACGCATTTTATTCTAATGATATCAAACTGCACCTACATGCATACGAGGGTGCTCAATGTGAACAAATTAAGTAATTTACGATATAGGAGGAAAGGATAATTCTCATGTTGTACTGAAATGTATATCAGCAGCGATGATGGATGGGACGTTTTAAGAGGGTCTGCACACGTTACATATGCTTTGCTAAGTCTGTAGAATAAGATTTGGAAATATAGTTTTTAAGAGGTTCGTAAATCTTAATTGTTTCAGGTTTTTTGTTGCAGCTACTTTTGTTGTTTCAAACTGCAAATAGCTGATAATGGTTTTGACTAATATTGCATTTTCGATTATAGGACGAAAGTATAATGTTCATGTTGTACTGAAGTGTATATCACAGTGATGATGATGATGGGATGTTTTAAGAGGGTCGGCACGAAACAATATGCTTTGCTAAGTCTGTAGAATAAGAATAAGTCTGTGAGTGAAGATGGCACTGACCTCGCAATAAATACATCTCCTGACCGCGCTGAGGCAACGCCACGATATATCATTTTCTGCAGAAACCTCCCTGTCCGACCCTGCATCTCTTTCGATGGCAGTTATCGATGGTTTTTAACTCGACTGACATATAAACTGTCGTGAATCCGACCCTAAAGCATATGGCGGACGACCCTATTACAAATCTCTTGGCAACCAGGTGTGGATATGCAAAGGAAAACTGATAGCTCAAATGGAAATAGACGTGTGTTTGTGGGTTCGTTCAGTCATTATTAATGGATTGATAAGGGAGGCGTGTGGCTCAGTGGGTTGTGCGTTGGTGTTGGGATCAGGTTCAAACTCCACTGCAGTCAGCATGCTTTGGATAAAAGCGTCTAACATGTAATGAAATAAGGTTTACAAATTCAGGTTATTGTTGTGACGCGGTTTTTCTTGCTCTACTAGGAAGGGTTAATGGAGTCAGCCCAGTTAGCTCAGCAAGCTAACTGTTAGCATTTAGTTCTTTGTGCCGCCTCTCTCTCTCTCTCTCTCTCTTTGACAATTTTTTGTTTACATATCCTGAAAAATATATGTTTTTTTTGCAAGCTGAACCACATTCAAAGCTGACATGAACATCTTAAACAGCCAAAACACAGCACTGTACAAGTAGATATGGCCTCTTTACAATGGCAGCGCTGGTAACACTGATGTGAAAAGCAGGACACAGTGAAGTGTAAAGTCCACATGAGGGCGTTCACAAAGTCTCCAAGCTGCCCTTGATGCGTTTCAAGCATACAGCAGGAGTTCCAATTCATTTAGGATCTTCCCCCTCAGGGTTGACAGAAAATCTTTTTTTTAATATATATATATTTATACAAAGTCAAGCTGTTTTTAAAGAGAGCCAGGCTGCCAGGATGTTTCCCCTTCCTTGCGCTTTAATCAATAATCCACGATGTTGGATTCGGGATCGATGCAGCTCGTCCTGCAGAGAGAACATCCTTCACTTCTCATAAATAAAACGTGTTGTTGGAAAAAGTCTTTGCCATTTTGTTCGTGCGGGAAAGGGCTAATCAGCCGGCATGAATAAAACATGAAAGCATGAATCTGTTGCTTCTCGTTGTTTCCGTCTCTCTGGGATTACACTGTCGGCTGTTTTCGCACTGAAATATTTCTCAGATTTTCTCGCCCGTATCTCCACTTTCAGAGAAATCAATGGCCGCCCCGCAAAGACCTCAAAACACTCCATCAAGAACAGCAATGTTTGCGCCGTAACCTTTGGTATTTCACCGTCTTCTTTCGATCGTGGTCCGTCCGCGTGACTCCGGACAACTTATTAGAAATCTCAAGCGAGAAAATCGCTCCTATATATCTTGTTTGTTTCAACACTACTCTCCCCTACTGCAGAAGCCCTTCAGTTGAGATGCAGTTTCTATCTCCACACACCAGACACAGATGCTTCATTAACCCGCATATCAAGCTGGAGTCAGTGTACTTTCCCTGACCTCTGAAACCCCCTTAAGACATTGTTTGTGTTTCACTTTGTTCATAATGTCAGTGTCCATGGCAGCAGCAGCGATTACAGAATCCTCCTCCGACACATCCTTTGAACAGAGCTCAACAAATGGAGAATTGTCAGCCCGTTCATCTGGAAAAACCAACATGAAGTCTCCCTGGATGTGTCTTTCTTCTTTTAAATAGTCGTCTGCAGCTCGCCATTCAGCAACGCCGCGTTATGAGCCTCCAGATTGGCGTTTATAATCGCGGAGTCGTTAGTCATTCTGCTCCTATCCGCCCTGCTGTCACTTCGCTCGATTTCGTCCAAACCGGCGACTTTCTTGATGCACAGGACGTTCTGAAAGCTCTTCTTGAAGTTGTCCGACAGGAAGGCGTACAGGATGGGGTTAGCGCAGCTGTTAGCGTAGCCTAGCACCACCACGAAGTCGAAGGTGCTCTTCACGAAGGAGGTGGGGTAGATGTTGCTGGCGACGGACGCCACGTTGAACACGTAGAAAGGCAACCAACAGAAGACGAAAACGGCCACGACGATGGACACCATGCGGGTCACCTTGCGCTCGGATCGCTTTCGCTTTGTGGAGCCAACACGCATCCCAGAGGACTTCACCTGGTGGAGAAATAAACGGTCAGTGGCTTAAAATATCTCAAATATATAAAAGCAATACACTTTGTTCAATCTATGACCCCTAACCAATCACAGCCCCTGCTTCCACTCGACATATTTCATTTCTACTTTATTATTTGCCCCTTTTGTTTGTTTGTTTGGTCACCGTGCAAAGCGGCCTCGGGCCCCGTGAAAGGCACTATACAAATGTAGTGGCCAAAATCCCGAAAGGTTTTTCTTGTAACCTTCACCTCAACAAGTTAATGTTCTTGGCCACATGTAGAGCTTGGGCCTCGGAAGCAGTGTCAGACTCGCAGTACAAAACCCACCGGACGTTTTCTGTTGCTTTTCAAGGTTTATTTCCAGCAAAACAAAATACGAAAACAATATTTAACATAAACTTAAACATCAGATCCTAATAATCTGTCTTCTACTCAGCATAAGGATGCGTCTGCGTGTCAATGACGGTATTGCTGCTGCCTGCTGCCCTCCCGTCACACACCGCACCTCCAACTTAAAGCCTTAGCCCCGCCCCCTTCACCTGAGCCCTGCTGCCCTCTCACTGAAACAGAAACATGCATTAATCAAGGTTCAAATAAATCAAAACAAAATAAACTTAAATGCGGCTCCTACAACAAATGTAATCTATTATTATTATTATTATTATTATTATTATTATTATTATTATTACGAGACATGGATATCTCTGTAAGCAACAATGTGACACTTTGGGAAATTAAAATGGAGGGTTTGAATTATAGTCTGAATTAACCTCTTTCTAATATTAGGAGCAGTTGGATAAATGTTTTAATGGAGATATGTTTCTTTACATTTTTACCAAGATTTACATGAGAAAAACCCACCTGTTCAAATCTGCTTACTCACTGTAGTGCTCCCCATTATATGTTTCATTTGTGTCCACTTGACTGTCTTCTCCATGATTTCCTGTTTGTGTTTTTATCTTGTTCTGTTGCCTCTTAGCTTTATTTATTATTTTAATTTAGTTTTTTTTTTTTTTTTTTTTTTAAATAGTACGGTGTCCTTGGGTGTCATGAAAGGCACCTAAAAATAAAATGTATTATTATTATTATTATTATTATTATTAAAAGTATCACTATCACGGAAAAGCCTATTTGTTTTTAATATATGTAATGTCTGTTTCTTGGCCGTGTGTTGGGACTGAAATGGACTGTCAGCGGCTTAACATATCCCTGTGAAAGCAATACAGTCTGAAACATGGATATCTCTGTCAGAAATCAACCACAGACAATAATCTTGCCATCAACTGTGTGTCATGCTCTCACCTTGACTATAATGAGCAGGTAGCACATACAGATGACGACCAGAGGGAGGAAGAATCCGAAGAAGAAGGTGTAGATGATGAAGGTGGTGGAGTAAACCTCCTGAGGCTCCGGCCACACGATCCCACACACTGGCACGTTGTTGAGTCCGCTGAAGATCAACGTGGGCAGGATCGTTAACAAGGACACGCCCCACACCGTGATGTTGATCAGCTTCGCCACGCGGGGTTTACGCCATTTAGTGGACCTGATGGGGTGGACCACGGCCAAATAGCGGTCGATGCTCATCACCATCAGACAGAAGATGCTGGTGAACTGGTTCAGAGAGTCTGGGAGAGGAGAGGAGGAACGTGAAGGATAGGTATCATCAAGTAACGACATAAGTAATTGCTAAAGGCCGTGGGTTAAAGCTCTCCTATTACACAATATTTAGGTATATATTATAAGTCTCAATACACTGAACAAAAATATAAACGCAACACTTTTGTTTTTGCTCCCATTCTTCATGAGATGAACTCAAAGATCTAAAACATTTTCTATGTAACACAAAATAACCATTTCTCTCAAATATTGTTTACTAACTCTGAAAGAATCTGTGATAGTGAGCACTTCTCCTTTGCCGAGATAATCCATCCCACCTCACAGGCGTGGCATATCAAGATGCTGATTAGACAGCATGGTTATTGCACAGGTGTGCCTTAGGCTGGCCACCATAAAAGGCCACTCTGAAACGTGCAGTTTTGCTTTATTGGGGGGGTCTGGGGGGGTCCGAAAACCAGTCAGTATCTGCTGTGTGTATCCCTAACCCTACCCCTTACACCAGATACTGACTGGTTTCCGGACCCCCCCAGACCCCCCCAATAAAGCAAAACTGCACGTTTCAGAGTGGCCTTTTATGGTGGCCAGCCTAAGGCACACCTGTGCAATAACCATGCTGTCTAACCAGCATCTTGATATGCCACGCCTGTGAGGTGGGATGGATTCTCTCGGCAAAGGAGAAGTGCTCACTATCACACATTCTTTCAGGTTTGTAAACAATATTTAAGAGAAATGGTTATTTTGTGTTTATCGAAAATGTTTTAGATCTTTGAGTTCATCTCATGAAAAATGGGAGCAAAGACAAAAGTGTTACATTTATATTTTTGTACAAATATATAAAAAACATGGCTATAAAGTGTTTTGCTCAAAATGTCTCTTGCCGGTTACACCACAAG
>JAMFTG010000784.1:57500-84188 GCA_023974075.1 Chaenocephalus aceratus
ACATGACGCGTCACTCAGCGTCCGTCGGTGTCTGTGGGTTTGCTAATTTGGAGTCACGCGCATATCGTGAGCACATTTTCTAGCTTCAGTTTCCTTCAAACTGTGCATGTATACACAATGAGTCAAAATGTCAAGGAAAACAATATATATTTTAACGTTTTCTCGTTTTTCTTTCCTGAACCTGAACCGGATGCTAATTAATAGTCATGAATAGTGGGATTATTTGAGTACCTTGTGTCATTAACATCTGTATTTCCCTGCAAACTGTACATTTATACAGCAAAAATATTTCTTACGTTTTTTGCAAAGTGTCTTTCTTTCTTCAGTTTTTATTTTATTTTATTTTATTTTTATTTGTTACTGTTATCATTGCATGTGTATTAGTAGTGTCTGCCGGATTGCCAACACATATATTGGGCTCCTTTTCTTGTGCCTTGTGTCGTATAACATTTTATTTACCTGACAACTATGCACATATTGATACAGCAAGAAGTCTTTTTTATCGTGTATTTGAACCGGGACAGAGACACTGATGGACACTTTGAAACAAAAATAATGCTTACAAACGTAAATTAGCCGGATTTTAGCTTTGAGCTAATTGCCACCCGTAGTCCCGTCACATACAACATATAAGAACATGACATTTATATACATCGCAGGAATATGCAGGAAGAGCACGAGCAGCATGCATTTACCACATGACACTATAGCAGCTATGATATATAAAGTGCACGATAAGATAGAAGTGCTACCTAAAGTGCGCGAGGACATACCCCTGTGTTAAAGTGCATTTAGCGGTGATCGCACGTCTGCTGTTTCTCAACCATTCTTTGAGTTGTCCTTTGAAGCTATTGAGAGTGGGACATTCCCGTGTCTCAGCTGGGAGGCTGTTCCACAACGAGCTGTCTTTAATTAGAGGACATTTTGTCCAAAAGTGGTCCGTCTGCGGTGGACTTCACAGTCTCCTCTGGTTTCTGACCTAGTGCCGCGGCCAGTGTGTTTTCTGTGGATGAATCCCCTAAGGGAGGGGGGGGGCGAAGTCCATGTAGGCAAGTTTATTTATATAGCACTTTTCAACACAAGGCAATTCAAAGTGCTTTACAAAAAATGAAAGACATTAATCTTAGTGATTTCTTATTATATTTTTGAATTGTTAGCATTGTGAGTGCTGTCATGCCAGTTATTTATATAATTAAGCAGTGATGTCTACTGTCGTTTTTGTCTGCTTGTAAATGTGCAAAATGTAAACATTTATAAATAAAGCACATACTTTTAAAAGACTTAAAATTGTCAAAGCTCAAAGAAATGGTGTTTCTCCAGGATGGAACAGAGGTGGTGTGAATGTGAAGAAGAACGGAGCAGAAATAGAACTAGTCTCCCAGTTCAAGTGTCTTGGAGTCAAAATGGACTCGAACTTGTCTTTTAAGAAACATATTAAGAAAGTATCAAATACCGTTAAATTCAACTTGCAACAGTTTCTTAACTGTCGATGCTGCAGAGTCACACCTCCACTGTGTGATTCTATCCCAGATTGAACACTGTTTGACAGACTGGTCGTTTGCTTGAGCCTAAACGCACTTTTATCTTATCGTGCACTTTATATATCATAGCTGCTATAGTGTCATGTGGTAAATGCATGCAGCACGTATTTATGTATTTATTTTTGCGATGTATATAAATGTCATGTTCTTATATGTTGTATAAGAACTGTGTTCTGTCAAACACCTGGACAGCTCTCTTGCACAGCTGCTCTCTGGGTTTCAGGTTTGAGGCTCAAGCAAACGACCAGTCTGTCAAACAGTGTTCAATGTGGGACAGAATCACACAGTGGAGGTGTGACTCTGCAGCATCGACAGTTAAGAAACTGTTGCAAGTTGAATTTAACGGTATTTGATACTTTCTTAATATGTTTCTTAAAAGACAAGTTCGAGTCCATTTTGACTCCAAGACACTTGAACTGGGAGACTAGTTCTATTTCTGCTCCGTTCTTCTTCATGATTTCTTATTATATTTTTGAATTGTTAGCATTGTTAACCGTACTCACTTTTTTAATGTAAGTGCTGTCATGCCGGTTAATTATATAATTAAGCAGTGATGTTTTTGTCTGCTTGTAAATGTACAAAATGAATAAAGACAATGATTTAAAAAAAACAAGATTTAAAGCAAATAAGAAGTGCAATAATCCTTCAAATACATACCTGGACTTTAACAGCAAATGTACATTTTCTTTCTCGCAATTTCAGATGCATTTAAAAACCAAATCCTTGCAGAGTAAATGCACAGACACTGCTGCACAGATTGTGTCTTCAATCCGTTTCAATGTATTCCCATTGTTATCCAGCGATTAGACTGCAACAGAAACCCTTTTCCCTGTCTTTATAAAGGAGGAGAAAAGGCGGGTATCTTCCATGAGAAAATGTCCGGCCACTTCTCTCAGCATAGCAACACAAAAGTGCTGCTATTATTACAACCAGCTGTCCTTATCGCTGATTAATGGTCCTGTGTGTGCCCCAAAATGATAGGAAGGGAAGAGGGCTGCACGATAACGGGGGATTTTGGGTTGTCTTAATTTACTCTGCAGAAATCCCCATACATATTGAGCGGTGTTCGGTCAGGAGGTTCAGGTGTGTGTGTGTGTGTGTGTGTGTGTGTGTGTGTGTGTGTGTGTGTGTGTGTGTGTGTGTGTGCAGCTTCCAGGTCAACAAGTCCTCTGAGTTCATCTGTGTGTCAGCGAGGACGTTCAGTCTTTGATATTCATTAAAAGTTAAAAGTTTTTAACGACCTGTTTTTAGCTACTGACTCTGGGAACAGTGCTGTTCTTATATTATATTATTATTGGGGCGGTGGTGGCGAAGTCGATCGGGACGTAGCTTGGCAACTGGAAGGTCACCAGTTCAAATCCCGGCAAGACCAAGTGCTACCAAGGCACCGTTCCCCACACGGCTCCCCGGGCGCCATTCAAAAAGGCTCCTAACACTAGGATGGGTCGAATGCAGAGAAACAATTTCCCCACGAGGGATTAATAAAAGTCCATCTTATCTTATCTTATACTGTTAGACCTGACAGCTGCCGTTGACACTGTAGATCACAGTATTCTCATTTCTCGCCTGCAGCATTTTGTGGGAATCTGCTCTCGACTGGTTTAAGTCGTATCCGTCTGAGAGAAGTTTTAATGTAAATCTTAATGAATGTACTTCCTCCTCTGCTCCTCTCCCATACGGGGTACCTCAAGGCTCCGTTCTGGGGCCGATTGTATTTCCCCTGTGCCTGCTCCCCCTGGGCGCTGTCATTAAGAAATATGGCATCTCATTTCATTTTTATGCAGATGACTCGCAAATCGACATGCCCCTGAAAATGAATGACCCAAACCCTCAGCAACGCCTGTCTGACTGTCTGCGGGACATCAGAGCCTGGATGGCCTTGAACTTTTTAAGATTCAATGAAAAAAAGACCGAGGTGATGATATTTGGACCCAGTGGTGAACAAGAGAATCGTGTGTGAAACCCATTGTCACAAACCTGGGTGTACGGATTGATCGCTATTTCAAACTATAGACAAACAGATCAATTCTGTGGTGAAATCCAGCTTCTTTCAGCTCAGACTTTTAGCAAAGGTCAAGCCTTTCCTTTCTTTGAAGGGCTTTGAGAAAGTAATACATTGTTTTATATCCACTCAACTGGATTACTGCAATGCTCTGTACATTGGAGTGACCAAGGCTTCCCTGTCTCGCCTACAGCTGGTCCAGAATGCTGCTGCGCGCCTCCTTACCAGGACAGGCAGGCGTGAACATGTTACGCCTGTACTCGCCTCGTTACACTGGCTACCAGTCAGTTTTAGAATCCAATTTAAGATGTTACTGTTCGCATACAAGGCCCTGAACGGTTTAGCCCCACCGTACCTGGCAGACCTTTTAAAACCATACACACCCACACGGTCACTGAGGTCTGCTGACAGACTCCTTCTGGTAGTCCCTAAATCGAGGTTGAAGCGGCGAGGAGACGGAGCCTGTGCTGTTGCAGCTCCAAAGTTAAGGAACGAATTACCCTCCAGGTTAGACTTGCTCCAACTCTGCCTGTTTTTAAATCTAATTAAAAAAAAAACCACTTCTTTTCCCTGGCTTTTGCAGAACAGGTATGTTTTTACGTCATGTAGGAGTTTCTCAGTCGGTGGCTTCTGATCTGGTTTCATCGTCTCGTGTTTTACATTTGTTTCATGTCCTGTCTGTTTTTATGTATTTATACTATGTCTTTATACAGTTGTTGATGTACAGCACTTTGTTCAACTCTGTTGTTTTTAAATGTGCTATAGAAATAAAATGGATTGGATTGGATTCACTTTTAAATGAAGCCGAGTGAACGGGAAATGTATTACGCCCATACCAAACCTCTACTTTGAATTGTTGCCACTTTTTACTGCAACGCTACTTCAATCCAATGAGTAATATTGTACTTTATAGCCTAGCGTTAGCTTCTTACTTCTGGCAATTGCATTTACGCTTCAAAAATACTGATCAAAAACGTGTAAAGGTCCCTACACACCAATCTGACACCAAAGAACACGTCCCGACGGACCCGACCGTTGCGTCGCCTCACGTCTCCTGCGTCGCGAAGGACGAAGAAGAACAGACTGCGTGAATAGCGCAACAAATAGCGTTCCATGTTCCCTCTACAGCGAGAAGCTCACGGGGCTTTCACGAACCTGTGTCGAAAGCTGGAGGTAAATGAAACCTCAGATTTGCCTTCTTAATAGATTGTTTGGGTCCCTCACTTCCGTTCCGCTTCTCATGCACTGATTCGCTAAGCTGAACAGCCAATCAGAGTGATTTGTTTGGCCGACGGCCTTTTACCGACAGCCTCCTGGTTCAACATGTTGAATCGGCGGCGGCCAGACATCTATCGACGCCGAAACCGGCTTGGTGTGTCCGGACCGTAAGTCTTGTTACTACATACTGATATACACCAGATGGGGCCCCTTTAAGAATAGTTCAGCATGATAACTAGACATCTCGTCAAAAACCATGTTCCATCACCTTTAAATTCTCCCTGCGTCTCTCACACACATTTGAAAGCTCCTCTGTTCGTAAGTAAGCAGATGCTAACTAGCAACATGTCTGCTGGAGGTCTGTGACCTTTCTCCCTCTCCTCTCCATAGAATTAAGAAGCTGACGCATTAATCCTCGGGATAAAGTCAAGTCACTCATTTTCAACTCAAGCGTCGGTCTGCACGGCTATTGGGGCATTTCTAATCCGCCTGTCGGTCATTAGCTTGTAAGATATCTTGTAAGATACATCAATTCTCTCGAGAACATGACTCTGTGTACAAGATGGCGTCGCCGACGTAAAACAACGTCTGAGTGCCGTAAAAACAAAGCTGTCTCTGCCACTGGTCATATTTCTGGAGAAATTATACGAACAGAAATATTGTTTTCTTGCATAACTTTAACTTTATTTACGGGGGATATCGGCATTTTAGTATAAGGGCCTACGTCGAATGAGTTATTTGGAATATGGCGGGAAAAATGTCAATATTTTGGCTACTGTGGACAATTGAAAAATCATTTCTGCAAAGCTTGAAATGGCGTCTGACAGAAGGAGGAGGCAGGGACTCAAAGACTTCCATCACTGTCTTTGAATGTTTCAGCTATTTCGTGCTAATTCTCACACGAATGAAGTCAATGAGTCCGTTTGATGTATGCGTTCCAAAAGAACGAAATGAAAGAGAGACTTATTACAGTATAGTACATGCATCCTTCAAAGAGCTCACACACAGGGTATTGAATCTCTTTCTGCTTTCAACACAAACACGCGTAGCCTTGATCGTGATCGGTCAACAACTCTCCACTTTGCCTTCAACTCCGACACACGTCTGAGTCAATATGAAACCCAGTTAAAAGGCTGAAGGTCCGAAGAAGATAAGGGTTAGAGATCAGAAAGGGAGGACAGGATTTTATGACATTATCACCTCTTTGCTTAGGCAGAAAAACGAAGCACGAAAAGGCCTCAGTTTCAACCCAGTCTCCACCATCACATCCAGTGTAATGGTTATTATGGTGTTAACCTCTTAAGCCCCACGTACCCGAGGTCGGGTCCGGACATGCTATATATGTAGCAACAGTGCTATCTGAAGTGGCATTCATGAAGCTGTTAATATTCCATACCCATCTGACCGGAGGAAACTTGGCTAACTGACGATACGGAAAATAAGTATCGTCAGTTAGCCAAGTCTGAGAAAAAGAAGTCTCCCAAGAAGCCTCTAACTGAGCCCATGGGAAAATCGGGCAATTGCTATTTCTGCTCATAACTCACAAAAACGATCCTTTATAATTCATACTTTCTGCACGAACAACGCGTCTCCTGAAAGCTGAGATTCCACAGATTCCATGGGTGTACACCGCATCACTACAGGCACAACGCTAACCGAGCTAGCAGCCAGAACATGGCGAGTAAACAATATCAGTTTTCAAATCAATAGTTCGGTCTTACCTTGGCTGTTTGTAGTTCAAAGGAATAAAAAGGTTAATCCAATGTCTCGTGTCACTTTAAAACAGGGGTTCTCAAAGTGCGGCCCGCGGGCCAATGGCGGCCCTCGGAAATGTTTCTGGCGGCCCGCGATAGTTCATGTGACACGCTGAAATGCATGCGTTATATTTTAATCCTCCATGGTTGTATCTACGTAGTAAGAATTAGAATGGAATTTAAAAATGGTAAACTGCGCCCCCTGGGTTGTCCTTCCTAAATTATGAATGACAGCTTGTGGAAAGCTTGCTAGACTACTGGTTGCATGGCAACGAGGCATCTCGCGAGTTGCGGTAATTGGTTAGTTCAATAAAGAAAGGATTTGTTTTGGAATTCTTTTATGATTCCGTTTTTTCTTGGGCGGCCCTCAATCCAGTATTGGGTACCTCACTCGGCCCTCACTCATCAAAACTTTGAGAACCCCTGCTTTAAAATGATTACTGATAATCAATCCTTTCATTCACGGCCGAAGAGCAGGTCCAACGATTAAAGTAAAGAAATGTAGTCCTGGAGTGAAGTAATCTTTCAAACCCAGATGTTGTGTTTTGTTAATTATGTATGTGTTAAGGTTGCTTTTAACTTTTTTAAAGATAGTTTAATTTTGATGCTTGCTCACTATAGGTCGCCTGTAATCTTTTATAAACAAATCCATATTATGCTTTTTGGGTGTGTTCCCGCTCCTGTAGTGTGTTTGAAGATTTGAGTGCGCACATGTGTCAAACTCGAGGCCCGGGGGCCAAATCAGGGCCGTGGTGGATTTCATTTCGGCCCGCAGGATCATTTCTAATTGCTATTAGATCTGGCCCGCCGGTATATTGCACCTTCACTCCATCCTGAGGGTCTCCTCCGCTCAGAGCCGGACCCCAAACATTGATGACCTTGCCCCCGAGATGAGACGCCAAGCATCTGAGCTAGCATCCCAGAGCAGCACACTGAGTTCAATGGATGCTTCCTTCTGCACTTTCTCTCACGACAACAGGGCATGTTTGGTTTTCTCTCTGAGGGAAATAGTTTTGTTGAAGCTGTTGTTGGCCTGTGGGGAAATGTACTCATAAGAAATGACTCTGAAAAGCTGCAGATAGAGCCATGAGAAATGAATGCAGCTGATTATTTAATGTTGTTTTTATAGGCAATAATTTAAGCTTTGTTAGTTCCAGGTTTAATTTGTGCAATAAGTTCATTTCCATAAATTCTGCAATAAACATTGAACCAGTCCGGCCCTCGACTAGAACCCATCTTTTTAAATGCTAAAATCTAAAATCCCTGTCTTTTTGCACTGGCTTCCTCACGTTGTGATTACTGCCGCTGATTTGAAGTTGCAACAAAAACCCTTTTCAGTCCGTTTCATACATTCATGTATTTTTAACTGCAGAAAAGCAGAACAAAACAACTCAAACGCTTCAGTCGTAACCAGCTATACACCATCACAGACACATGAATCGCTACCCACAACATGGGGTGGACTTTGTTTCACATGTATGCACTTAAATGAAACAGACCCAGGACACTGACGGAGGACGGCAGCAGAGATGGATTGTTGTTGTTGTTTAGACAAGGTGTTACAAGGAAGTGAGAAGCAGCGAGAGAAAACTGTCAAAGCATGTATGCCTCTTTCTCCTTCTGCACCCTGTTATCCAGACATGAGCTTTAGCTTCCTCTCATACATCGCCTGGTCCCCGGCAAACACACACACACACACACACACACACACAAACACACACACACACACATAGACACACACACACACACGCGCGTCCATACTGTGACTGATTGCAGGCCGCTGTAAAACCTTGATGCCGAGCTTGTTGTGAAACTCTTGCGGGAGAAAAGTAAGCAGTGATTTATTCTCTGTTTATTACCTTGACTGCCACACACACACACGCACGCACGCACACACATACATACACACACACACACACACACACACACACACACACACACACACACACACACACACCTGAAGGTCATTTCAATATTAATGCACATGTGTGTTCTTTTCCACGTAACATCCACACAGATAAACATGTCGTTATGGTCTTGTTGTCACATCAAGTTTAACGGTTTGATTTCAGTGCAGGTGTCCGAGGGCGAGGTCACGCAATTTGTCATTTGTAGTCGTTTTGCATGTTTGTTGTTGCATTGCGTCACTTTATAGCGCCCCCTAGTGGTCCGTGAGTATATTGGTAACATTTCACATTTGAAATAAATAAATGTATTTAAGTTTTCCGCACTCTCGCGGGAATATCTCCGCAATGGAACGAGCTTAAGTTTAACTTTCGATTGCATGATATAGCCCAGAGCAACACCTTCGTCACACATGTGGCCACTTGTTTGTACCACTTTCAGGCGATTTGTAAAAAACTATGTGTTTTTGGATATTTGTGGAGTTAGATGGTCCGCGAGTGTCTTTTTGCCGGAGTAGCCAGCGCCAGCCAATCAAATCCCGTTTCTGAAAATCTGACAGCTGAAGCCGTAGCCAATCAAACCGCGTCTAAGCTGGGAGAGATATCCCGCCGTTCATTTCTATATTTCAAAAAAAGTCGGAGGAGAAACTAACTATCGCCGTAGCAATCACCCGGTTTTGTATGACCAGACCCTCTTCACCTACCGGGATACAAACCGGAGGAACCAGCATGGAGGGAGGTGGCAGAGACAGTGGGGGAAACTGGTAGGGTTTCGCCTGTTTGGGGAGTTTATATATATATATATATTGCTCCCATAAAATCCCCGGGGTTTTTGCTTTGTCTGTTGGGGGCGGGAGATTCATGTGATTGGTTGTTGGTCGCATTGCTCGAATAAAATCCCCAAGCTCCAGACACGCCCAGCTCCAAGCTTTTCTTGAAGCTGTAGTGTGGACGCTCCGTTGTTGACCATCTGAATCTTGATTTCCAGGCTTCTTCTCAGGACTGAAATCAGCGGTTGATGCTCAGTCTCAAACCTTGGAGAGATGTTTGATTCCTTCTAAATCTAGAATTTCATTAAGGCCAACAATTCTTCCCTCTTCTCTCTGAGTAATACGGTTAGCATCTGTTCAATGTTATTTGGAAATAAACTCAATCCAATTTCAATCAGGAGAGACGTGTTTCTGTATTGATGTAATATATGTTAAAGAGTTAACATTCATTAGTGCATTTAAACGGTCTGCAAAGTCTTAAATCCCAAAGACAGGAAATCAGCTCTTCCCTCGGACCGTTTTATTGTTCTTATTGTTCTTATTGGAGATTCTCTGATGCAACCGTGGCGCTCCACTGCCAGCAGGTGATTGACACCATCTTCACCCTCTGATCCTGATCAAGGCTTTTCTCTGTTCTGGGTCAATGATCACTGATTTCCCATCATGCACCAGGCTAGAATACACTCTGACAGACACACCAGGCTACAGACAAAATAAAGAAGAAGAAAAGAGTACTCACACACACGGACGCACACACACACACACACACACACACACACACACGGACGCACACGCACACATGGACGCACACATGGACGCACACACACACACACACACACACACACACACGGACGCACACGCACACATGGACGCACACACACGCACACACACACACACACACACACACACACACACACACACACACACACACACACACACACACACACACACACACACATACACACACACACATACAAACGTACGTACGTACACACGAGCACGGACACACACACACACACACACACACACACACACACACACACACACACACACGTACACAGACACACACAGACACACACACACACACACACACACACACACACACACACACACACACACACACACACACACACACACACACACACACACACACACAGATGTTGCCGCCGGGGTGTCGTGTCTGAATGTCTGAATGCTTTGCTGTTCCATTCTTTGAAAACCTTCACATTTCTTTACGGACAACAGCGCAACCTGACCTTGATTTTGTGACATTGAGCTTTTTATTTCCACTGTCGTGCCTCAGATTCTTTAATAAGTGAGACACGAAGAAGCAGTGGCACGCAAAAGAAAGCATGAGCGGTTAAAATAAATGTTATGATAAGCGGTGGCGAACGCGGGCGGAGTGGCGCAGTGGGCTGTGCGTTGGCCATCAGATCAAGGGGCGGAACTCCAGTTTGAATCCCTCCGCCACCACCGCGTCAGGCCGGTGTGTCCGCAAGACACTTCACCCCAATTTGCTCCACAGTACATGACCGTTACATGTATGGAAGGAATTATTATTATTAATTATTTCTATAGGATCTTCATTAGCACGCAGAATGCTAATCATCATGGAAATAGAATATTAAAGGTTATCTACAGAAGCTTCTCTTTTCCTAAATCCTGATGGTTTCTCCTTCACATCTTTCCTTAACCCTAAAAGGAAATGTCTCTGAGGTTAAAGAGCCTGGTTTGGCCAATTTTGATAATTTTGGAGTGGTTTTGGGGTTTATTGAAGATGCTGACTTCATTTCTGACATTTTAAAGATAGAAAATGGCAAGTGGCAATATCTGCACTCTCGGTGGCTGATTTTGAATACTTTTGGCTCGATGTTGAAGATTTAGGAGACTCTGGATCATCAGATTACTTATTTATCTGAGAACAAAAGTGTCCACACTCGTAGAGGTATTCATTTTCATCTTGCACTCTGTCCAATGTTAACATATATGTAGTCACCGTGTACAAATATGGCAATTTTCTGGTTAAAGCTGCCATTTTCGTTCCTGAAAATATCAGATATCAAATCAAATGAAGTTTTATTTATATAGCACATTTATAAACGATGTTTGGTGGAGCCAAAGTGCTGTACATAAAATAAAAATAGCCTACAGTAGAGACTTTACAGCAAATACAACAGCACAGACCCTCTGTCCTTAGATCCTCTGTCCTTAGACCCTCTGTCCTCAGACCCTCTGTCCTCAGACCCTCTGTCCTCAGACCCTCTGTCCTTAGACCCTCTGTCCTTAGACCCTCTGTCCTCAGATCCTCTGTCCTTAGACCCTCTGTCCTTAGACCCTGTGTCCTTAGACCCTCTGTCCTCAGACCCTCTGTCCTCAGACCCTCTGTCCTTAGACCCTCTGTCCTTAGACCCTCTGTCCTCAGACCCTCTGTCCTCAGACCCTCTGTCCTTAGACCCTCTGTCCTCAGACCCTCTGTCCTTAGACCCTCTGTCCTCAGATCCTCTGTCCTTAGACCCTCTGTCCTTAGACCCTCTGTCCTTAGACCCTGTGTCCTTAGACCCTCTATCCTTAGACCCTCTGTCCTTAGACCCTCTGTCCTCAGACCCTCTGTCCTTAGACCCTCTGTCCTTAGACCCTCTGTCCTTAGACCCTCTGTCCGTAGACCCTCTGTCCTTAGACCCTGTGTCCTTAGACCCTCTGTCCTTAGACCCTCTGTCCTTAGACCCTCACATCGTACAAGGAAACACTTCCAGAGAAACCCACAGTTTAAGGGGAACATGGGAGAAACCTCAGGGAGAGCAACAGAGGAGGGATCCCTCTCCCAGGACGGACAGACTGCAATAGATACCGTGTGTAAATTGAAGAGATAATACATTTTACAGCATATAGACCGAATGTTAGGAAATGCATGTGTCTGTAATGAGAAGATGAATCCACGAGGATGTCAGCTACAATCCTGTGGAAGCCATCAGGGAAGCAGCATGACGAGACCAAGGCAGGACCGCAGAGACAGGTTCAGCCACGACCCGAAGTCCACGACTTAATCCAGAGCTCAGTATAGAGGATCCAGGACTACAGCAAGAGGATCAGCCTCGACTCCGGGTCCCGGAGACATGGATTCAGCATCCTCAATAACCCCGAAAGCCATTGTTTAAGTCGATCTGCTGTAATGCAACGTGATGATATTTACAAAGTAAGACATTTACAGAAGGCATCTCGATTTAACCTTTCCTTAGAATATTTTATGATTTGTCCTTGGGTGCTTTGAAAGACGCCTCTAAATAGAATGAATTATTGTTGCTTCAGGCTTCACGATGCTGGCAACTCGACTAAAGGAACAGTGGTAAGGAAAAAACATTGGGTCATTTCATGAGTCATAAATGGGACCAAAAATATGCAATAAAATCAAAATGTCAATGTATGTAGGTGTAACGGTTATACTCAATTCATCCTGGTAGTCGAGTCTAAATTGCCCATAGAATTTGAAGAAGTTAATTAAAACCCTCCTCCACTCATTGTCCATATATATACGTTGCATTGTTGGAGGAGCTCAGGTCAGAAGAATTGCATTGCTATTTCTACACTTTGTGCATGTGACAATAAAACCTTTGAATCTTGAATCGTATGGGAAGGTGGACCTGTTGAATTAAACATAAAAAACAACGTTATATATACTGTATGCAGAAACCAGGATCCACACGCCTGAATAAAACATGACGTATTCGTGTCTCTCCGCATGTTGAACATCTTGTAAGCATGCATACGAAATCTACCGTCTCTCGTACCACATGTGATGATGTCATGACCCTCTGACGTAGAAACAGCTCCGAGGCCGTGCGGGAAACATGCGTGAGAAGAACGTGAATCATCCCGAGATGTCGCATGCTTTGATGGCCTGCATTGTCCCACACTTTGTGCTTTCATTTGAAGTATCACTCAGCGGAGTAATAAGCATATGCCATCGCTCTGATGGAGCTCTTATGTGATGTGAACCGATATCCAAAGAGGGTTGTCAAGACAAACAAACAAACAAACCCTGCAATGTTCACCGTGGAAAGAGGAACGGTGGGAGCTTTTACAGCCTGTTTCAGTTCATTTAAATATCTGAGTGAAAATGATACTCCTATTTCTGCTATAGCCTTCGAAAGCTATATATTTCAAATATTCATTCATCATGGCATTGTTATATCAGTATGGTAGTGTCTCTACTTTAAAGAGTCCTCTCCTGCTGATGTTCAGGTGTATATCAGTATGTAGTGTTCTCCATTTAAAGAGTCCTCTCCTGCTGATGTTCAGGTGTATATCAGTATGTAGTGTCTCTACTTTAAAGAGTCCTCTCCTGCTGATGTTCAGGTGTATATCAGTATGTAGTGTCTCTACTTTAAAGAGTCCTCTCCTGCTGATGTTCAGGTGTATATCAGTATTAGTGTCTCTACTTTAAAGAGTCCTCTCCTGCTGATGTTCAGGTGTATATCCGTATGTAGTGTCTCTACTTTAAAGAGTCCTCTCCTGCTGATGTTCAGGTGTATATCAGTATGTAGTGTCTCTACTTTAAAGAGTCCTCTCCTGCTGATGTTCAGGTGTATATCAGTATGTAGTGTCTCTACTTTAAAGAGTCCTCTCCTGCTGATGTTCAGGTGTATATCAGTATGTAGTGTCTCTACTTTAAAGAGTCCTCTCCTGCTGATGTTCAGGTGTATATCAGTATGTAGTGTCTCTACTTTAAAGAGTCCTCTCCTGCTGATGTTCAGGTGTATATCACTATGTAGTGTCTCTACTTTAAAGAGTCCTCTCCTGCTGATGTTCAGGTGTATATCACTATGTAGTGTCTCTACTTTAAAGAGTCCTCTCCTGCTGATGTTCAGGTGTATATCAGTATGTAGTGTCTCTACTTTAAAGAGTCCTCTCCTGCTGATGTTCAGGTGTATATCCGTATGTAGTGTCTCTACTTTAAAGAGTCCTCTCTGCTGATGTTCAGGTGTATATCAGTATGTAGTGTCTCTACTTTAAAGAGTCCTCCTGCTGATGTTCAGGTGTATATCAGTATGTAGTGACTCTACTTTAAAGAGTCCTCTCCTGCTGATGTTCTGGTGTATATCAGTATGTAGTATCTCTACTTTAAAGAGTCCTCTCCTGCTGATGTTCAGGTGTATATCAGTATTGTCTCTACTTTAAAGAGTCCTCTCCTGCTGATGTTCAGGTGTGTATCAGTATGTAGTGTCTCTACTTTAAAGAGTCCTCTCCTGCTGATGTTCAGGTGTGTATCAGTATGTAGTGTCTCTACTTTAAAGAGTCCTCTCCTGCTGATGTTCAGGTGTATATCCGTATGTAGTGTCTCTACTTTAAAGAGTCCTCTCCTGCTGATGTTCAGGCGTATATCAGTTTTGTCTCTACTTTAAAGAGTCCTCTCCTGCTGATGTTCAGGCGTATATCAGTTTTGTCTCTACTTTAAAGAGTCCTCTCCTGCCCTCATCAGTTAGCTGGCCGGCTCTGTTGTGATTGGTCAACCGCTTAGAGATGTCCCGCCCCTTAGCTTATCACGTACAATGTGTCAGAGAAGCGCTACATAGTGAGATACACACACCACTTCCAAATATCTAAATATGGGAGTACTGGCTATTTTTCTTTTTCCACTTCAAACTCTGATTGTAACCACACGATGTAATGGAAGATGGTATCACGCTGATTGGCCGAATCAACTGGATTGTGTTGCGTTTGATTAAATAATAAGAGAAGATTAGACATTAACTACAGTCATTCACAGTACAAGAAATCAGAAGAAAGAAAAGATTATATTACAAATCCTGTTTAAACGTGTTCAGTCACCCGAAGCTTTAAATTGCCTTCGTGTTGGATGAGATGTTAAGGAGATTAAACCTGTCTTTTGTCTCTCTCTGTTTCTATTCTATATTCTTACATCTATCTGTTTTTAGGTTACAAAGCGAAGAGTTTACTTTCGCTTTTATCGAAAGAAAGCTTGCATTTCTCGCTATTTCCATCCGTCTATAGTTCGTAACTCGTACCAAAGAAAATACATCCTTCCATAGAGAGAGCTCTCGTATTAAAGGGGCCCTTTGATGCTTTTTGATAACCTTTTGCAAACCGTTTACATGCACACAAACCTCTAAAGCACACTACTGTACATGAAAGAGGGAAAGGTCAGAAAAGCATAAAAGACCCTCTTAAAAAGGTTTTTAAATCTTCCGCTACAATAAGAGCAATACGTCCATTCGCAAAATGTCCACTTATCAAAGCTCAGATGTGAGTATTCAAAGGAAATAAACGCCTCCAGTCCACTGGCATCTTTCCACTTCAAAGCCTTGATTTGACAGAAACAAGAAACATATGTAACACTTTATATTAAGGTACACATATTCACCATCAACTAGTTGTTAATTAACATGTATATTGGCTCTTTATTAGTCAGTTTAAAACACTTATTAATGCCTTATTCTACATGACCATATTCTACAAGTACTAAATTAAGAGTTTGTCCTCAATAACTCTCTAATTAGTGCTTATTTCTTGTAAGTAAGGACGTTGTTGTACTTTAGTTTGGGTCTTAATATGCTCAATATGGGCCTAATATTCTCTCATAATAACACCTAACACATATAGTCTATTCGTATGACATGAAACTACAAGTGTTAATAACTCAAAATGACGTATTTCTAACTCAGAATATGTTCCCTATTTTAAAGGGAAGTCTTGTTCATAACCAATAAGCTAGTAGTTTGACTCTAATATGTTAATGAACAACTACTTGATGGTGAATATGTAATGCCAAGTGTTACCGAAACATGAAATCCCAGCTAAAGGCATGGACAGAAAGTAAATCAAATATACTTTTTAACGACATATTGGAAAGAAACGTTGGTCAAAATTAAAGGCGAATGGGTCCAAGTACGGGAAATAAGGTTCAACAAACTGATTATCTTTGAGGAACGAAACCATTATGTCTACAACTGACTGGAAAACTGAGCAATCATTGATGAGTATTGATCCAGAAGAGAGGTCAGGATGTGTTCACTGTGTAAAGCACTACATTTGACAAGACATACACTCTAAAAAAAATGGCTCTACTTAAATAAACTGAGGTGACAATTTGCATTGATCTTTTAAGTAGTTCCAATTTATCGATGATTAAATTGATCCGAGTACCCATTTATAATCTGATTAACTCAATTTGTTCAGTATTGAAACATTTGCTTTCACAAAATGATTATCCCGGCCTTCAAAGGAGCCTTTAGAGCAGCGGTTCCCAACCTTTTTCAACTCAGGGCCCACTGAAGAATCACATTTTTTTCGTGGCCAACATTCAACCATAAACAATACAGTGGCTAAATAAAGTTCTGATTCGTCGATTCAGAACATGTGACATGTTGTAAATCCTGTAGAACAGACCGCTGTCAAGGACTGTAATGACCGTTGCTAAGGACTGTAATGACCGTTGCTAAGGACTGTAATGACCGTTGCTAAGGACCTAAGGACTGTAATGACCGTTGCTAAGGACTGTAATGACCGCTGTCAAGGACTGTAATGACCGTTGCTAAGGACTGTAATGACCGTTGCTAAGGACTGTAATGACCGTTGCTAAGGACTGTAATGACCGCTGTCAAGGACTGTAATGACCCCTGTCAAGGACTGTAATGACCGTGGCTAAGGACTGTAATGACCGTTGCTAAGAACTGTAATGACCGCTATCAAGGACTGTAATGACCCCTGTCAAGGACTGTAATGACCGTGGCTAAGGACTGCAATGACCGTTGCTAAGGACTGTAATGACTGTTGCTAAGGACTGTAATGACCGTTGCTAAGGACTGTAATGACCGCTGTCAAGGACTGTAATGACCCCTGTCAAGGACTGTAATGACCGTGGCTAAGGACTGTAATGACCGCGGCTAAGACTGTAATGACCGTTGCTAAGGACTGTAATGACCGCTGTCAAGGACTGTAATGACCGTTGCTAAGGACTGTAATGACCGTAGCTAAGAACTGTAATGACCGTTGCTAAGGACTGTAATGACCGCTGTCAAGGACTGTAATGACCCCTGTCAAGGACTGTAATGACCGTGGCTAAGGACTGTAATGACCGTTGCTAAGGACTGTAATGACCGTTGTCAAGGACTGTAATGACCCCTGTCAAGGACTGTAATGATCGTGGCTAAGGACTGTAATGACCGTTGCTAAGGACTGTAATGACCGTTGCTAAGGACTGTAATGACCGCTGTCAAGGACTGTAATGACCCCTGTCAAGGACTGTAATGACCGTGGCTAAGGACTGTAATGACCGTTGCTAAGGACTGTAATGACCGCTATCAAGGACTGTAATGATCCCTGTCAAGGACTGTAATGACCGTGGCTAAGGACTTTAATGACCGTTGCTAAGGACTGTAATGACCGTTGCTAAGGACTGTAATGACCGCTGTCAAGGACTGTAATGACCCCTGTCAAGGACTGTAATGACCGTGGCTAAGGACTGCAATGACCGTTGCTAAGGACTGTAACGACCATTGCTAAGGACTGTAATGACCGTTGCTAAGGACTGTAATGACCGCTGTCAAGGACTGTAATGACCCCTGTCAAGGACTGTAATGACCGCGGCTAAGGACTGTAATGACCGCGGCTAAGGACTGTAATGACCGTGGCTAAGGACTGTAATGACCGTTGCTAAAGAGGATTGAGAAAGAGAAAGGAAAGGAAGTACAAATAAAAAAAAATCTTAATAATGAAAATATTTCCACACAAATCATAATGTTTTGCAAATTATTTGGCGGCAAATGTTGAATGTACATTTACACCCTTTCATATTGTATTTGGGCTTTTAGATGAAGACCGCACACAGTTAATAAATACAACTATTCTTCTGGCTAAAATACATATTTTCAATCAAGTCAATCAAGGAGTAATCTTAATTTAAGATGTTTGAAGAGTAGATAAAAAATGCAATTTATTTTGAAAAAATGATTGCCACAAAAAATCAAAGGGTGGCTCAACACGTCATGAAGTGGGAAATAATTAACTCTAACGAAGAGTGGGATTAGAGCACATGTGTCAAACTCAAGGCCCGGGGGCCAAATCAGGCCCGTGGTGGATTTAATTTCGACCCGGAGAATAATTTATAATTACTATTAGATCTGGCCCGCCGGTATATTGCACGCACACCTTCCCTCCATCCTGAGGGTCTCCTCCGCTCAGAGCCGGACCCCAAACATTGATGACCTTGCACCCGAGATGAGACGCCAAGTATCTGAGCTAGCATCTCAGAGCAGCACACTGAGCTCAATGGATGCTTCCTTCTGCACTTTCTCTCACGGCAACAGGGCATGTTGGTTTTCTCTTTGAGGGGAATAGTTTTGTTGAAGCTGTTGTTGGCCTGTGGGGAAATGTACTCATAAGAAGTGACTCTGGAAAAGCTGCAGATAGAGCCATAAGAAATTAATGCAGCTGATTATTTAATGTTGTTTTCATAGGCAATAATTTAAGCTTTGTTAGTTCCAGGTTTAAAATGTGCAATAAGTTCATTTCAATATGTTTTGCAATAAACATTGAACCAGTCCGGCCCTCGACTAGAACCCATCTTTTTATTTTGGCCCACTGTGTGTTTGAGTTTGACCCCCATGGGTTAAAGGAACTATAAATATGCCATGTTGTGTTTTTGGTGTTTTTTGGATGTCAACCTATTTTTGTTTGTGAAATGTTGAAGTGATCCGACTGACTGTATCTTTATTTCTTCTGTTTTTGTTTTGTTGTTGTCTAAGATAGGAATGTCATCTCCTATATGTTATTGTTATGTCCATGTTTGTGTCTTTAGCTTGTACAAAATGTATAACAATTGTAAGAAACCCTCGACACTCGCCCACTTGCAATGCCTTCGGCCCACAGGTTGTGCTTTAGAGAATAACATAAGCCGTCGTCTTTTCCTCCAAATACCAAATCCGTCTTGGTTTAAGTGTTATCTTTCTGAATATTAATGTATTTGTCACGCTGTCATTACGTAGCTGAACTCTAAAGTTGGACTGAGATGACAGAAGGGAGTTTAGTTTGACGTCAAATGCAAACCAAACATGTCGGTGTCTGGTTTTCGGCCCTACTTTTTAACCGTTTAGTCCAGGGGTGGGGAAGCTTCGGCCCCCGGGCCGTTTACGGCCCGCGAGACAATTTGATACGGCCCTCGAGGGCAAAAGAGAAAACAAATTAAGAAATCTAGACCGCAAAATAATTAAACAAGCGAGTGACTGTTTTTCCTGGCCAAGGTCAGGGTCCTTGAACACAACACAAGCCTAACGTGTCATCACGTGGTATATGTCTCGTCCGACAGGGGTTTAGAGCTGCCGGAGAGCACCAGAACGCCGCTCCGGGCCGGGACTTCACAAATGTCAGTAGCCATAAGGAGCCGTACACATGCCGCAGTTTTTGCGTGGCTGTGTCTTTAGCTGAAAGCCCAGTGGCGATCTGTCATACTGATCATACAGTCGATAACTTTGTTGTTATTAGCATCTGGTTAGCTAGCTATGCTAACGAATATAAGAAGCTTTTTCTCCAACCAGTGAGGTAAAGGCACATCTTTATATGATCATTATAGTTATAAAAAAACAAGAGAATAAAGTAAACGGGTATAAAATACTATATGACTGTAAAAGAAAGTTGTTATTAATAAACGAGAATACAGTTTGAAAGGGGAGTGATTTGTAAAATAAAGAAAAAGAAAATCTGCTTCCAGTTCTGTTTCATATGGGTGTTGAGAGATGTATCCATAGCTCTACTAATGTTGCTCTCAAAGTGCACCAGATTTATGCTTTTAACTTCAATATTTAAAAAATCTTTCCGGGGGAACATGCCCCCGGACCCCCCTAGAGGAGGTTAGGTCCCCCCCCCCCACTTAAATCATGGATAGGAAACTAAATTGCACACATCTTGTGTCCATATCTTTCTGTTTTGGTGGTCATGCCACAACTGTGCACGTGCATGCATGCGTGAGTCATGGCAATATATCTGGATTAAGAGGTTGCTTTGTCTTTGCACAGCATGAAAGAAAGGCCAAATGTATGTGCTGTGATTTTAGTATTTTTAAGCAATAATTTGTACGGCCCTCGGAGGATGTTGAAAAAATTGAAATGGCCCTTGAGAGGAAAAAGGTTCCCCACCCCTGGTTTAGTCGATAGCGGAGATCTTTCCCATGCCCTCTCAAAGCAAATATTTAGATGTTGAAATAGCGACCCGACCCAAAGTGCAACACACGTGGAGATACCGTGCCACAATCGATTATTGACGTCATGGTCTGTATCTCTTTGTATGTTTCCCTTTCAAATCGTCCACATGTTGTCTTTGTTTGAACTTGATATTGGACATTGAACCCCTTCATTTCTGCAGAGAGGCAATGAGAGAATATTTGTACAGGCTCATAAAGTATTTCGCGTCATTGAGAAATCTCCCAAAAATGGGCAGACACCAAGCAACGTTATTGACTTTGTACGTAGTTGTTTAGTCGATGTTGTGTATTGAGAGCTGGAAAGAGCTCACGAAGCTGGTGACGGCTGCTTTTCTGTGTTCTTTGCAAAATGGAAGACTCGTTCTGTCAGAAGTTATGGGGAGAAAGCAGGACAGGTGCAACAAACTTAACAGAGATAGATAATTGGACCGTTGTACTGTTGCTTAATTTATTGTAATATGGATAAACGTTGGCCACGATGGTTGTGCAATTGGTCGCCATTGTGAGTAGGTGTGTCTACTTAAAGGTCCCCTATTATCCTGTTCTTCATCAATACATCACAGGTCTCAGATATATCCAGAGCCTGTCTCTGATTGGCTGAAACACCAAACAGATCATTGCAGCATTACCCATAATCCCCTCTGTTTCAGCCCTGTTTCCAAAGTGCTGATTCTCTGTCTGTTACTTTAGATGAAAACAAGGAGCCCCTCCCCACGCCCCTCTGAGAGACATTTGGTTACAAAGAACTCAATGGAGCTCTAGAGGAGAGTCAGGTGATAAGGGGGGGGGGGGGGGGGGGGGGGTTACCTTGGTGCTGATTGGCTAATGGCTACACAAGACAACACATCGTTATGACATAATCAAGTGGCCAAAATCTGATCAGCTCATTTTCAGACAGGGTTCTATAGAAATGGATCAAAAAGAGAGAGAATCTTTGTTCCTGAAACTTTCAGAGTCTCTTTCCACAGAGGGGACACATGTTGATGTAGAAGAGACATGAGGAAGAGGGGACACATGTTGATGTAGAAGAGACACGGAGAAGAGGGGACACATGTTGATGTAGAAGAGACATGAGGAAGAGGGGACACATGTTGATGTAGAAGAGACACGGAGAAGAGGGGACACATGTTGATGTAGAAGAGACATGAAGAAGAGGGGACACATGTTGATGTAGAAGAGACATGAAGAAGAGGGGACACATGTTGATGGAGAAGAGACATGAAGAAGAGGGGACACATGTTGATGGAGAAGAGACAGGAAGAAGAGGGGACACATGTTGATGTAGAAGAGACATGAAGAAGAGGGGACACATGTTGATGTAGAAGAGACATGAAGAAGAGGGGACACTTGTTGATGTAGAAGAGACATGAAGAAGAGGGGACACGTGTTGATGTAGAAGAGACATGAAGAAGAGGGGACACGTGTTGATGTAGAAGAGACATGAAGAAGAGGGGACACATGTTGATGTAGAAGAGACATGGAGAAGAGGGGACACATGTTGATGTAGAAGAGACATGGAGAAGAGGGGACACATGTTGATGTAGAAGAGACATGAAGAAGAGGGGACACATGTTGATGTAGAAGAAACATGAAGAAGAGGGGACACATGTTGATGTAGAAGAGACATGAAGAAGAGGGGACACATGTTGATGTAGAAGAGACATGAAGAAGAGGGGACACATGTTGATGTAGAAGAGACACGAAGAAGAGGGGACACATGTTGATGTAGAAGAGACATGAAGAAGAGGGGACACATGTTGATGTAGAAGAGACATGAAGAAGAGGGGACACATGTTGATGTAGAAGAGACATGTGTCCCCTCTGTGTAAAGAGAGAGTCTCTTTACACATAGGGGACACATGCTGATGCAGAAGAGACATGGAGAAGTGGATTTTGCATAACAGGTGATGAAGTTTAAGGCCCTGACACACCTACCCGATTTTGGGAGTCAGAGGCAGTCGGGCATTCGCGGCGCCCTACTCAGGTTGTTGTTCCCGCGGGAGGTGTGAAAATGTGTCAACATGTTGAATCGGCTCAACTTGTTGAATCGGCCAAAGAAAGTCGGCCAAAGAAATCACTCTGATTGGCTGTTGCCTCTTTTGAATGACGAACAGGGGCAGACTGGCCATTGGGAATACCGGGAGTTTCCCCGGTGGGCCGGAGGGCCAAAAAAAAAAACAATTCTTTTTTTTTTTTGCCTGAATCCTACCGGCCCACATTTGTAAGTGTTCCGGCCCGGCCCAGCCCAGTGGGGCGTGGCCAGGGTTGGGTTGTAACGGAATACATGTAACGGCGTTACGTAATCAGAATACAAAAATCAAGTAACTGTATTCAGCTCGTGTTACATTTGAAAAACGAGTAATCTGATTACAGTTACTTTCGTAAACCTGAAGTGAATACATTTTGGATTACTTATTGGAATTATTGGTGGAAAGATTTCCTCACAACATGTCATATTCATTACTAAAGGTACAGCCGTGTCTGGTGCCTTGCTCAAGGGCACCACGGCAGGGCAGGAGGTGAACTGGGACCTCTCCAAGTAGAAGTCCACACTCCAAATAGGTCTGGTCGGGGACTTGAACCGGCGACCCTACGGCTCACAGTCCAAGCCCCTACTGACTGCCATAGATTTAGTCCCTAATTTTGCTCTCAAAATGGACCAGATTGATGCATTTAACTTCAACATTTAAAAAAAAATCTTCCCGGGGGAGCATGCCCCCGGACCCCCCTCGAGGAGGTGAGGTCCATCACCTGCCCACACCCCCTGTTAAATTGTCTCACCCACATTGAGGATGCTTCGTACGTCGCCCATGTTTTATTCCATGTGTCAAGTCAGGCAAATTGGGTCGAATTGTTATTGCATCAATGATCTGTTAACATTAAAATCACTAAATATATGCCGTAACTATTTTTGCTCTCTGCAACTCAAGGGCTCAGGTAATGTGATTACTATATGAATAATGGTCCAAAATAACATTAAAGGCATAGGGTTTTTTGTTAAGTGACATACTTTCGTCGCCGGCCGGCCGATATATGCCGCGCATTAAGTGGGCCTGTCTGTCAATTAATCCCCGGGCCACTTTTTCCCCCAGTCCGCCCCTGATGACGAATACACACTACCGCTGCCTGCTGGTAAGGACAGTTATTGCCACTCGTCGACTGAAGTCTTTGCGGTGTGTTTGTAGGCGGGCGGCGTAGCGGACGTAAAAGTCGGGACGCCTTCGGTACGCGTTCTTTGGTCACAGGTTGGTGTGTAGCGGCCTTTAAACATTCTGCGGTCTGCTATTTTAACAATCCGCTGGAAAGAGAAAGAAGTCCGGCGGTCAATTTAACATCAGCTGTGGACAACAGACATTAGTTTTCATACGTTAGAAAACCCTTAATACATTTTGGATGATCCTGCTCGCTTCACATCAAAGTAAAAAGTCAACTGTGTACAGACAGAGAGATCGAAATACCGTTTCCCACAAAAGATCCCGAACTGGAACAACAGGATGTTTTCCACATTGTATCGACACTCGCTTAACTTTGTGGGAAAACAGATCTCTCCCTATTGGCAGCAATTGGATGTGTTTCAAGAGTTCTTTGGCTAAACAACAACAACTAACAACCCTATCAGAGAGAACTCACAGTGCAGATTAAACTTAGAACCGACCTCTGGGAAGTAAAGCACAAAAACCACAACATTTAAAGACGAAATAGGAGGATCTCACCACTATATTTACCGTTTTCCCTGGACAGTCTAACTTGTGACAGCTGAAACAAGAGGTGCAGGTCATGTGCTTCAAATACATTTGTTTATGTATCGAGCACAGATTGAAGAGCCTAAGCAATATGGGGTAAAGTTAGATGACTTTATCTCTGTGAGAGTCGGACATCGTCCACTTCAACTCAGAAACAGCGCATTGATAAAGCTCGTTATGGTGCGTATGTGCCCTTTAATCCTGGATGGTTTCCAATGGGACATTACGTTGCCTGAGAATCCCATCGATTGAGATGGATGGTTGAGGATCCAGTGAAGTGGGAAGATATGGTTTTCGATCATGCTAAGAGGAAAAAACTGAACGTGTGAGTAAACAGATTTCTCAGGGAAATCAGCCTTTTCTTTTCATGGTTATAATGTTTCGTAAAACAGAAGAGTACAAAGTAATAGTGTACTTGTTTTATTATGTGAAAGTATGACTTTGACCAACACCAGCAACATGTGTAAAACATATTGTAAACCAGCATATTAAACATTAACACCCCTCAACTACTTAAGCTTTATGGAACTGTTCCTACATTATTATTAATTAAATCCTTTTGCAAATGTGTTGTGCTTTTGGGCTGACACCTCTAACGTAACGTCCACACGGCAGCGTCGCGTTGAAGCTTGCCGGTGGGCGTGTCGTGCGACCAACGCGGTTTGATTGGCTATAGCAGGGGTGTCAAACTCAATTTCATCGCGGGCCACATCAGCATTATGGTTGCATTCAAAGGGCCGGTTGTAACTATATAAAATATATATAAATATATATAAAATAATGTGTTATATTACATTATTGCCCCTGAACTGGATTATTATCGGATAGGATAGTGACTTAGTAATTAACTACGTCTGAAAGCAAATAATTGCAAGTCTCTTCAGTGCGCATGTCACAAAGCGAGATGCATTGTGGGACATGTAGTTTATGGGCAACCTGATTCTGTAAAGCGGCATTTAATCGTATAATAAACGTATTACATTCTTTGCAAGCTCTTGCGGGCCGCATAAAATGAAGTCGCGGGCCGAATGTGGCCCCCGGGCCTTGAGTTTGACACCCCTGGGCTAGAGCTTGTACTGGCATATGGTTTGATTGGCTGGCGCTTCCGTCGACGCTTGAAAAGTTGAACTTTTCTCAACGTCCGAAGCGAGCAACGGAACCACGATGCAGTTCGGCAAAGCGTGACGTCACCCAGTGCAAAGTGAACGGGAAGCGTCTCCGTTGAAGCGTGTGCCGTGTGGACGTACCGTTAAGTGTCTGACACTTTCGTCTCTGCCGTTGGCATGTGAGCGTGTGGAAAAGTTTCAGGGAGATGTCGCAGGGTTTATTAGATCTTTAAAAAACAAGCCGGAAGACACTCGTCTCAGCAGAAAGGACTAACATCTTTCACACAACGCCCACCAGGGAAAGTAGTAAAGCTCTCTCTCGTACAGAAGAAGATGCTGGAGGTTTTGGGGAAGATTCACCAAAGATTCTCTGTATTTCATTTTATAAATCTGCTAGTTTTGACTTCCATTGTGTCTTGCTTTTTAGCTTATGCCAACAGGAAACAAAAACACAAGAAACTGAACGTAAGAGTAAACGCAACCAAAGGAAATAGAAAATCCCATCAGAACTGGATTATCTCGTTGAATTGATTTCATTTCTGTGTCACGATTATTTCTATGCAGGATCATTATCTGGTTGCATTAAATAAAAGCTGAAGGAAGTGAACACAGTATGTGCTTTGCTACCCAGCTATCAGCTAACAGTCTTTGTGAACGGCTCCAATTATATATTTTCCTACAATGACGTATTAAGAACTTCAGACACAGCTAATTCTTTAAAGAAAACTATGCCTCTGAAAAGTGGTCTTAAAGACAGTTTATTTGAATACAAGACATTGTTTTTACAACTTATACGATGCCATTGAAAACTGAAAATCAAGGTCAGCTTTCAATAGTAATCCTTAACGGAAAGGGGCATTCATCATATTCATGTAAGATGTATTTAAAAATGGATATGTGTCTTTAAATATTCCTTTTATCCAAGGTTAGTTGCATAAGACAATGGAGCAACACAACTCCTATTCTCATTATTATATTCCTATAATTAGAATTATTAAATGTACATGAACCTGATATCCACAGAATATACTATCTGCAATAGAGATTAGATATATATAAGAGAAAGGATTTAAAACGAAAAAGGAACTAATTTGTCACCCATTTTTGCAAACCTGCATAAGAGATTTATTTAGCCGCTTCATGACGGCGGAAATAAGTTATATCCTTTTAAATCGTAATATTGACTCTCTTACCTTTAAAACATTGTGTTCTGTCCACGTGAAAGAATTCATTTCGCCCAGCGGTTCTCAAACAGAGTCGGCACCCTGACGCAATAAATCTGAGTACATGAGATGATATATTGATTCGGTAGGAAGGAAAGAAAAAAACGACATTTATAAACTAAATGTGTATTCCTTTTTTGGGACTTTTTCTCACGTTTATACATGTCCCATCTTGATAAACGGTTAGCGGCAGGTAGGCAGGTAGGTAGGTAGGT